>ML826035.1:136157-155181 GCA_009831015.1 Picea engelmannii | reverse complement strand
GTCAATTTTAGTAATTCTTAAAACACTAATTATAAAATGTTGGGTGATATTATTTTAAGATTCATAAAGTTTGTATTAGAGTAAAAAATGTGTGAAACCATTTCATCAAAAGTGTATAGATCAAAATGCATTATTATTCTCTATATTTAGTATTTTAAATATAATTGAATAAATTTCATATATTATAATAATTGGATAATATAAATTAATAAAATATTTGGAAAAATTAAACATTAATAAAATACAATAATTGTGATTTTAGTAAACAATTATATTATAACTTTGTCTTGTAATCTTTGAATAATAAAAATTTAAAAAAAAAAATAACATTATTATTGCATAATCATCATTATTATTAATGATTAGTGAATAATTATGTTATATTGTTATTATTATATAATATATGAAAAATACATGAATATTCAAATCACAATCATTTCACTCGTCATATTTAAGTATTTTGGTTTCTAAACATGTTTAATTAACATATTGTATCTTGTTGGACAGCAAACAATTCACCCTGAAGAACAGTTAAACATTATATGGAATTAATGGTTATAACCTTTTGCAATCACAATCCAAATTAAATGATTTCATAAAAGTAAAGTTAAACATTATATGGCAACTATAAATTTAAATGAGTGATACATCTCAAATTTAACTTAAAAACGGAGAAAGCATTAACAACGTTCGTAATTAACATACTCATAATACATTTTATAAATCAAACAACAAAAACCACAAAATTATATGAAAAACATAATATACATGAGAAATATACATATGAATATACATGCCAAACATATATCTCAACAAAATATGCAATAAACATGTCATGTATACATCTCAAGTCAAATATAAAACAATCAATATACATGTCAATTAGTACCACTACTAGTTAGGCCCATCACCAAATCCAGATGCATCAGTGTCTCTACTACCAAAGGTAGATCCTCTATCAAGACCAACTATGTCAAAAATAAATGTTGACAAAAGTACACTATCAAACATTGTCTCTCTATCAAGATCATCAATATGTGTAGCAGTACCCAATGTGAACATAGTGTCACAAACATCAAAATATTATGACACATGTGGAGGAGGAGGAGGATCGGTGGATGATGACACATGTGGAGGAGAAGGACAGGATCGGTGGATGGTGACACAAGTGGAGGGGGAGGAGGAGGATCAAGGGAATATGGTGACACATGTGGAGGAGAAGTAGGAGGAGGAGGATTGAACATGGATACAGGTTCAGGAACATGTGGAGGGGAAGTAGGAGGAGGAGAAGGATAAAGCATGGATGCAGGTTCAAACACATGTGGAGGGGAAGCAGCAGCAACAGGAGGAGGAGGAGGATCAGACATGGATGCAAGTTCAAACACATGTGGAGGGGAAGCAAGAGGATCGGTGAATGGTGTAGTTGACTTATGTGGAGGAGAAGTAGGAGGAGGAGGAGGACCATGTCATGGAGTAGGGGATGTGGATGGCTTTGTTGATGATCTAGATGGAGTGGGATCATGAGCATCACCCCTCACCCTCTCGATGAGGTTGATGGAACCAACAATATTATGCATCAAGAACGTCATGTCACGAGGCAGAATTCTCCATATCGTAGAGAGATCATGTACCTGTAATATGTCTCTAACGTGTGCAGGTACCACTTTGTGACTAGTCATGACACTACATAGTTTATCTACCACCTCTATCTGCACTATTTGATTCCTCTTGCGTGGCAGGTGGGGTCTATGTACTGGAGGCTAGTCCTTTTCCTCCTCCATCACCTCATCCTCGTGTTGGGGAGGCTCATCCTCAACATATGTGTCAATATATGCAAAACAATAGATAATACTAATAAGATAATTGAAATAAAATGTTACAATAAATTACATGTGCATTAAATAAGACATAAAAATATGCAACTAGATTTATCAAAACATAATTATAAAATTACCTCTCTCATATGGTGGCTCGGTTGCTATAAATCAAATTTTTGTACATCCTCTCCAATCCAACCTCGCGTAAGGGTACTGTACAATATCAAGGATAGGATTTTCCTCACTCACCAATAAATAGCATACATCCCTATCGATCGAAGAAATGGGAAACTCGAATTGGCCCTTCTTGGGAAGCAATTTCCCCCACATGTGCATACGTGAATCGATCATATGCCTAGCAAGAAAGTGGGGTGTTATTGATCGAGTGACATGAACCCTATCAAAATATAGTGTAAATGACTCTTACGTGAATGGGAAGAATCGTGTCCCATGTAAAACGGCGTGACAGTGATCTAATGCATGACAAAATTGCCTCAAAAAAATATTTGACCACCTAAACAATTAGGGTCTCTACACTTAACTATCTACATAATACAACAAAGACAAACTAATGTGTTTCCCATTAGAGTTATATTGTGACAGTTCCGAGAGAATATTATATAGGCACCTAACATCCTCTCTACCAATTGAACCTATCCTCAACTGACCACCAGGAACCTGGAACTCTAAAGAGGAATGAACCTTCGGATGGAAATATATTTGCACATATTCCAACTGGGTCTCTCATGCAACACCATGTGGTAGCTCAAGGAACTGGGGAAAATCTTCCCCCCTCCTATACAAGCTAGTGATGAAATAAACATCCTCCTCCATGGGATGATACCACAGATTGGGATCGAACCTGAACCCTTATCGCCCATGATTCAAACAATAAATCAATTGTTGTAACATCAAAGAATTCCCCCTGAGGGATGTAACCTCCTTATTAAACTTCAGGAGGCCAATATCCATCAAAAATTCATGTGTCGGTCGTGAAATAGGGTGAGGGAACAACTCCCTCTCCCTCTCCTTGGCCTCCCACTCATGCACAAATGTGTGTGTCTTGACCAGTTGCTCCTCTCAATGTCTTCGTCTCTAATTCACATACAAATATTGTTAGGCACATGTATATAGATAAAATAAATTGAAATTATAAAACAAACACAAATAAAATGATGTGTATTTAAAAAATCTAATTTTTTTTTTTTGCAAAAAAATCTAAAAAAGTAATTGGTGCACCTCAAACATAACATACGCCCCACCAACAGTATGTGATATCAGACAAACAACACCTCCATGTGGTTTTCTTGCTAATATGAACTAGTGCCATGTTTCTTGTTGCACCACCACATATTTCAGTTGTGCGTCCCGTAAGATGCACTGCAACGATAAATTGTGAAATAATTGACCTGGTGTCATGCTCCTTATAGAACCAATGCATTGTTTATACCTAAAGGCACCATTAGGTTAAATTGTTTCATTGTAACTTAAGCAATATAATGTATTAATATGAACGCATCGTTGCAACCATGTTATTGTAGCATCGGCATTACGTTTTGTGATACGTTGGCTTGTATAGAGCATTGGTAATGGGGTATCTAATGAAATTCCCCAGCACGCGAAACCGTACAATATTTTCCCAGTGAAATGATTTTAACCACACTGGTTCATTTCATTAACAAAGACACACCACAACGCTAAAATTTATGGCACACAAAATTTTCGATGCACTTTGTTAAACTGAAAGCACCAGTGTGCCAGTTTTATCAGAGCAGTAGAATGATGTCTAGTGGTTTATTGTATTACTAATGCACCACAAACGGAACCTTACATAAGACGAACTATGATGCTTATTTTTAAAACCTATCATGGTGTGTACTTTTAGGGTTTACGCACTAGTGCTCCATGCTTATTGTTGCACTACCACAGATTGCAGCGGTGCATCTAATAAGTTGCATCACTCTAATAGATTATTAAAAGTTCATCCCGATGTCGTTCTCTTTACAACACCAGTGTGTTAAATGTTTGTTGGACTGGTGGGCATCGTTAGGTTAAATAAATTTATCGCAACTAAAGTGGTGTGATTTTTTACTATTAACGCATGGGCACTACCGTGATAGTGGTGCACTGGAATTTTGTTTAGCAATGCATTGTAAAGGATAGAGCACCGAGAACGAGGCATCCAATGAGATTCCCCACTATGCCAAGTCAGGAAATATATGTCCTGGTGTGGTTTTGTAAATAGCATTGTTGCATTTGGTTAAAATGGTTGCATCGCTACGTTAAATTTTATAATTTTTGAAGTTAGCAGTGTGGTTAATTAAGTGAAATGAATCAGTGTTGATTGAAGCCATTTATGCACCGGTTGTGGGGTGTTCCAAACAGCACACCACTTTGTTTTTAAAATTTATTGTGGTGATATTTCTTGAAGGACACTGATGTGTACATGTATATGAGATGCATTAGGGGCGTTGATTACAATGAATTTAACACGGGATTCACCACTTCGGGTCAAGCCGAAGAGTGCAATGCACGGAATTGGAAAAAAAAAATGAAAAAAAATCCAAATTTCAAGCTAAATTCAAATTTTAATTGAATGAAAATTAAAATAGGAAGGTAATAAAAAATTTACCTAGCCATTTGTGTCCTGAGGAGGCATGGTTTCACCTTTGAGAGGAAATTGAAATTCATGGTAATTTAAAAAAATTGGGAATGTGTGGAATCTACCAACAAAGTTATTCAAGTCGTTGTAGAGCACCGGAAATAGTGTGTCTTTGGAAGGAAGGTGAGCACCAGTGATTTATTGAGAGTTTGGAAGCACATAATGCATTGTATCAATGAAAATAGGTTTGATATTTATTTTTTATTTACCATGTGTGCCTAATGACAGAGAGGTGCATCGGTGCATAATGTTCAACAGCACTGGTGCGCTTTATTCGATGCATGTAATGTTTTATTATAAAGTATGATGATGCTTTTGAACATTGAAGCATCAGTGATTTATTGTTTATGTATGCACTAGTGTGTATGTACATTAAAGTCACACTGGTAAAAAAGACCTCTGCAAAAACCTTCAGTCGTTCACCTCTGGTAACAACCTCCACTATAAACAGAGAAGGGATAGATTTTTCGGGGAGATTCCATAAAAACCTCTGCAAGAAGGTGTTCTCCTTGTAGTGTACCAAGAGTCTGATAAGAAAAAAATATCCTCTAGCGTTCATCATAGCTTAATAGTAGATCTCTCAAACATCTAGAAAACAGTAGGGTTTATCTTAGTATCTCTTGAAGCTTCATGTTTTCAATGGTATATTTAGTCATGACATTAAAAATTTCTCCTAAGTCAATCAAAGTGTTATGAATCAGCCAATTAGTTATGTGGCATGCTTACTAAAGGGTTGTTTTCATCAAAATACTAGGGAATAATGACCTTTCCCAGCATAATATCAACAAGTTGACCTATGACATGGATGGTGTATGGATCTCTTTTTACTCCTTGGATTATTTAGGAATAGTTCTTTCATAGCCTTTCTATAGATAGGAACACCTTTGATTGCTTGGATTAGAGGAATTCATACACATAAGTTTTGTAGTTCTCCTAAGAAGTTAAAATATCACTGAGGAGTTGTCTTAATCTATCCAAATATTTCTTAACATGGAAACACAAGGAAAATAGAGAGACAATAACAGAGATACGGTAAAATTGGTTTCTATTCAATAATAAAATGTGTTGAAACTATAAAATGCAACGGAAAACAAGCTTGCTAGAATGGTGGCGACTTATCTCTAAGAAGAGATGTGATGGTTGCGCTCATTCGCAAGAATATGGTTAGAATGAGGCTCTCCAAGAATTTTTACAATAAACATGAATTCCAAAACCCTAGACATCCAAAAACCTAACCCTAGGAGATGCAGCGCCAAAAGTCATGTCATGGGCCCCGTTGGGGTAAGTTAGTACATCAACTTCTCGGGGTCGTAACTTTTGCTTACGATCTTTGTTTTAGATGCATGATAGTCCTTTGGAAAGGTTTGTCAGAGGACTACACATGTTTCTATCATACTATAATTTTGTATATATTTTAACTATGGTGAGCCCTAAAAACATTGTTTAAGGCCTCAAAACAGCCCCGAAAGTCGGGGACCCGAAAACTAGAAAAAAACTGCCCAATTGGAAAACTGCCAAAATGAACCAGCTGGAATAGGTGGGAGGCCATGGAAATCCATTTGGATCAATCCTCCCCCCTTAGGAAGAAATGGTCTCCATTGCATTTATTTCCTCCATCGGATGAGGAAATTTATGTTGAATTTGACCACGGGTGAGCCACTTGCCTTGGTGCAAGAGTTTCCTTGCTTTGACAACTAGATAAAGTTGGATCCTTTGATGGTGAGTGACCTTGACCTATGTTTCCACAATATGATCACTGGATGCATTTTGTATTCATTCAGGGTTAAGCTTTGTGGGTGTCAATTGTTCTACTATCTCTGAGGTGTCCAATAACGATGGAAAATATGGTCGAAGGAGATCCACGTTGAACATTGGGTGCAGGCCAAGGAAAGGGGGAATGTTGAGCTCAAAATAATTGTCACCCACATCCTTGGTGATGGTGTAAGGTCCATAACGGAGTGGGAAAAGCTTCCGATGGGGACCTGTAAGGCGTTCTTTCTGCAAGTGCAACCACACTTTGTCTCCCACCTAAAACTTACGTGGCACCCGGTGTTGATCATGGAACTGCTTGTACTTGGCATTGGAATTATGTAAAATATCCTGAACCTGTTGGCAGATGTGTTGGATCCACTCAATGAACCGGGAGGCTTTTTCATCTTCAGTTGGATCAGGAGATGATTCGTTCAGGGTGGTCGTAAGAGGTAGTGTCACATCCATGGGACCCAATGGTTGGAATCCCAACCCAACCTGAAAGGGGTTGTGGTTGGTTGAGATATGTAGGGCTCGGTTGTAGCTATGTTGAACATAGGTAATACTCTCATCCCATGTGTGGGGGTGTTTGGAATTTTACATGTGCAGGATATGCACGATCATCTGATTAACGACCTCGATTTGGCCATCTTTTTGGGGGTGGAAGGTAGTGGATTTGGTGATCTTGGTGTGCATCAGTGACCAGAGGCTCAACCAGAATGTGTTGAGGAACTGGTTGTCCTGATCTGATAAAATGGTTTGTGGGATTCCAAAATGTAACCATACCCGTTCAAATAAGAGCTTGGCAATGGCCTTTGTTGTGATGCTCTTCTTGTAGGCGACCAAGATCACCATCTTGGAAAAGCGATCAACAACCACAAAAACACATTCATTTCCCCTCTTGGTGGATGGAAGGCCCGACATGTAGTCCATTGAGATGGATTCCCATAGCCTGTCAAGAGTAGGAAGCAGTGTGTATAGGCCTTGTTTCTTAGTGGTCAATTTGGAAATAACGCAGGCAATGCAGAACCTGATATACTTGCTGACATCTTATCGAAGTTTCGGCCAGTAGAAATGTTTCTACAACACTAAAACTGTCTTTTAGATGCTAAAGTGTCTTGCCACCCAAGTGTAGTGGGATTCCCAAATCATCTTCACTCGCTCGCTTGATGGAATGCAGAGATGTCCCAGTCGGCACAATAGATCGTCCTAAAGATGGAAATTAGCAACAACTAGTTTGCACCCAACATTTGGTATGTGGTGGCAAAGTCAATGATGCAACCACGCCACCCAGGGCACGCCTGCTACAACCAGGACCTTCTTATTCACTGGCCCGAAGAGCTAAAATGCTCTTCAAACTCCCTTGTCGGAAGTTTTCTGCACCCACAGAATGCTCTTGGTGATCTCCCCTTTGCCTTATCGGGAAATCGGACCTCACAAGATTGCGAGTCCTGCACTCGGGTCTCAAAATCCCCGAAACCTGATGAATATTCCCCCGTGCTCTTTTCCTCTTATCGGAGATTGTTCCGTCGGGAAATCAGTCTCCACGAGGTTGTAAACCGCTTGCCTTGCGAATCCCCGATTCTCGATTCTCCGATGCCACTTGGCGTCCAGTCGTGGAAAGGCTCGACCTTCCTACACCTGTCCTGCCCTAAGGCCCTTAACCCTGTCGGGAAATCATGGATCGGAAGATCGCGATTCCCTTTGTCAATGAACACAGGATATTCAATTCCCAGAACCCCGATGCGCGATGACACCTGGCTCCTATTCCAACTTCTGGGGCCCACAACTTTAACTATCGGGATATCGTGATTCGCGATATCGCGGTTTCCGACGCGACGGTTCTCTTGTCCTCAGAAAACCCAAAATGTCGAACCCCGACTTCCCGAGATCTCACGCCACGTGTCCCTACGGTTGGACGGCTCGGATCCTGTCAGGAAATCGCAGATCGTGATTTCAATATGTTCGAGTCTCCTGTCTCCGGAAACCCCGATTCTCCGATGAGCGGAACCCCGATGAATCCATACTCCTTGACGTGTGTCCAGCTGAGATCAATGGCTGAGATTCTCCGTCGGGGGTCGAGACTTAAAAGGCCTCAGTCCTCTTGACTTGTAAAACCCCGATGCCTTCAAAATCCCGATGGATTCCCAGAACGCTGACACGTGTCCTATCGGGATCAACGGCTAGGATCTCTTCTCGGGTTTTCGAGACTTTCAAGGTCTCTGATTCTTCCCCTATGAAAGACCCGATCACTCCTTCTCGGCACACTAGAACTTAAATCTTGCTCAACTTCCCCGAGATCTGACGGCTAACGAAACTTCGTCAATCTCCTTTGTAAATCCTGGCCGTCGATTTCTCCTCTTTGGAGATTTCTCAAAAATGACTAAGTGTTCCTTCTCGCACTTGGCCTTTCAAAGTCTGCACTTGGAACTCGTTCTTGAAACTTCCACGCACAACTCCCAGTGATTTCCTTTTACGGTACCACGAAGGTGCTATACCTTCTGAGATTTTCCACTCTGACCCCTTCAGAGGAATTTATGCGCACTCCTTGCACTCGACGTTCAACAACTTCTCAAGTGTTGAATCCTTCAGACTCTGCGCACTCTCTGTAGCAGCAGTCTTCAACTTCCTTTTGCTCAGATGAAAAACTGAGACTTCTTCTTCCTCCAACCTGTACACTCCTTGCACAATTGCAACGAACCACTTCCACTTCTGGGTGAATGAGAACAAAAGTTAGACTACTGAGCCTTCATCAACGCACTCTTTGCGGATGAACTCAACTGCACACTTTGCAGGAATCTCCTGGCTCAGATAGAGAAACAATTGAAACTCATTCTCTCTCAGACTTCAAATTAAACCATGAAATCGCATGCACAGCATATATAAAGCAAATGCATATCAAGAAAACAAACATTCATAAGCACATGAACAATATACACAGAGAACCAACACCAGACATGGATTTGAATCAGAACTTTCTTCTATTAATTCAAATGATTGTACATGGGTGTTCTTCACAATTTTCTATGTTTTCTCTTCTCTTCTGAAGGTTGGCTTATGACTTTCTTGATAATGTTACAATGTACAAAGGAGGGTGTCTATATCCGTTTTCCCTCTCGAACTCTAAAATTGTCTAATCTGGAAATAAAATCCTATCTACCTACATTAAATCTACTAAATGCCTCCTATCTACTTCAGACAAGAGCATAAGGCTCGAGGTCTGATAAAACATACAAAAGGCGCTCCTTCATAAAGGATTCATTTAAGACTTGCGCTACAATCCCAAAGCATTTTCAAAATTTTGGGTTTGTTTCCCCAGCTGGACTTTCACTTGATGTGTTGGCTCGCTTGTTGAGTTGGTGATGCTCCTGCATCATACTCCTCGGCTTGAAAACTTTCATGGGCTCCTGTCTATGAGCTCATGTACGGTCTGCCCATGCTTCAGAATTTATGCTTCTGTCTCCCAACTGGCATCCTCCACTGGATGATTTTTCCATTTGACCAGATACTCAAAATATTGCTTTCGCCTGGTCTTTTTGCTCACCCTTTTATCAAGTATACACTCCATCTGTGGCTTTTCTGCAATCGGCATCTGCTTCTGCCACTGGATTTCTGGTTGTTCATCATTCCCAGCTCCTGTTTCCTCATCCTTATATGGATATAAGTCCGAGATATTGAATGTCGGAGATATTTCGATCTCGTCCGGTAATTCAATCTCGTAAGCATTGTCTCCCAATTTCTTTAGGACTCTGCATGGCCCAATTTTATTCATTTTCAGCTTATTGTATGTTCCCCTTGGGAACCTTTCTTTCCTCAGATGTGCCAGAACCAGATCATCAACCTCAAATTGAAGTTGTCTCTAATGTTGATCCACTCTGCGCTTATATTCTTGGTTTGATTCTATCAGTCATTGCTTCACCCTGTTGTGAAGTTCCCTCATCACCTCAGCGAATTCTTCAGTGCTTGCGCTCTGGGTCATTATTTGCTCTGAATCCCTCAGCTCTGAAACACCTTTCAGCTGTCTGCCGTATACTATCTCAAACGGACTTTTCCCTGTGCTTCGATTCACCAAATCATTGTAAGTGAATTCTGCCTGTGGCAATATGCTATCCCAGCTGCTGTGGTGTTCCATCACTAAACTCCTCAACAAGTCCCCTAGACTTCTGTTGACCACTTATGTCTGCCCATCTGTCTGTGGATGATAGGCAGAACTAAACATTAAGTTAGTTCCCATATTCTTCCAGAGTGTCCTCCAGAAATGTCCAATAAATTTGGTATCCCTGTCCGAAACTATGCTTTTCGGCAGTCCATGAAGTCTAACAACCTCTTTGAAAAATAAATTTGCGATGTGAGTCGCATCGCTGGTCTTCTGACATGAGATAAAATGTGCCATCTTTGAAAACATGTCAACTACCACAAAGATGGAATCATGTCCTCTTTGCGTCCTCGGCAATCCTAGTACGAAATCCATGTTGATCGCCTCCCATGGCCTTTCTGGTATGGGTAATGGTTGATAAAGACCTGCATTCTGCTTCATGGCCTTAGAATGTTGGCAAATTCTACATCTGTCAACAAACCTTTTAACTTCTGACAGCATCCCTGGCCAAAAGTATGACTTGTTCAGCTTCGCGAATGTTTTGTCATGGCCAAAGTGCCCTGCTAAGCCTCCGCTGTGTTTTTCTTTCAACAAGTTCTCCCTCATGGAGCAATTTGGAATACACAATTGATTTCCTCTGAACAGCAATCCATCTTGGATCATGTAATCTATCCACTGACTTCTATCTCTGAGAACTGGGTTCTCAGCTGCTCCATACGCCTCTGCAAAATCTGCATCACCTGCGTACCTCTCCCTGAGATCATCAAAGCCTAAAGTTTTGAATTTGAACTCCTGCAACAGCAAACATTTCCTGCTCAAAGCATCAGCCACTTTGTTAGCAGTACCTGAAATATGTTTGATAACAAATGTAAAATTTTGCATGTATTCTACCCATTTAACATGCCTCTGATTTAATTTCCCCTGCTGAGTTACATACTACAATGCATGATTATCACTATACATAACAAATTCCTTTGGAATCAAATAGTGTCTCCATTTTTTCAATGCATTTATGATGGCATAAAATTCTTTATCATATGTGGAGTATTTTTCCTTGGCCTCATTCAGCTTCTCGCTAAAATAAGCAATTGGTCGGTCATCCTGACTCAAGACTGCTCCTATGGAAAAGCCACTTGCATTGCATTTCACCTGGAACGTCTTTCGGAAATCCGGAAACACCAACACTGGTTTCTTTGTGATCTTCCACTTCAACAGATTGAAGCTTTTCTCAGCCTCTTCAGTCCAATGAAAAGATTTATGTCTTTTCCTGACTGTATCCATCATTGCTGTGCTAATTCCACTGAAATTCCTGATGAATTTTCTGTAGAAACTAGCCAGTCCATGAAAACTTCTCACCTCGAAAACATTTCTCGGTGATGGCCAATTCTTAATTACCTCCACTTTACTTGGATCCATCTTCAATTCATTTGCCGATATGACAAACCCCAAGTAAATGATTTATGTCTTCATAAATGAAGATTTTCTCACGTTGATCAACAGCTTCTCTTGTTGTAGCTTTCTCATTACTGCAGCTAAATGCTTCAGATGTTCTTCCTTAGTTTTGCTGAAAATCAATATGTCATCTAGATAAACAATGACAAACTTACCTATGAATTCTTTCAGCACTTCATTCATTAACCTCATGAATGTACTTGGCGCATTCGTCAAGCCAAACGACATGACTAGCCATTCGTATAACCCTTCATTGGTCTTGAAGGCTGTCTTCCATTCATCGCCTTCCCTCATGCGAATTTGATGGTATCCACTTTTCAAATCAACCTTTGAAAAAAAAATTGCTCCACTTAAACAGTCCATCAAGTCATCCATTCTTGGCAATGGGAACTTATACCTGATGGTGATCTTGTTAATGGCTCTGGAATCGGTGCACATTCTCCAGCCTCCATCTTTCTTTGGGCTGAGTACCGTTGGAACGGCACACGGACTCAAACTTTCCCTGACCAATCCCTTATCTAGCAGTTCATGTACCTGCCTTTTAACCTCTTCGTTATCCTGAGGCATCAACTTGTACGCAGCCTTGTTTGGCAAACTAGCTCCCGGTACAAGGTCTATGTGGTGACTTATGCTCCTCATTGGCGGAAACGAATGAGGCAATTCGTCCACCACTATATCAGCGACCTCTTCAAGTAGCTCCTAAATTTCTTCCGGCAAATCATCCACTCTTGTGCTGGTCAAAATGATTTTGGGTTTTCTGACCACAAAGAATTGTGGATCTTCTTTCTTCTTAACTTCTGTAAGAAGCTCCTTCCCACTCATGAGAAGTACCTTGTTGTTCACTTTCGGATTTACCTCCTTATCTCTTATTGGAAGTAACATATGTGTTCTCCCATTCTTCTCTAGGGTATACGTATTCATTTTTCCATCATGAATCACGTTTCTATCATACTGCCATGGTCTTCCCAGCAGTAAATGGCAAACATCCATAGGAATGACATCACATAAAATCTTGTCATTGTATCCTCCTATTTTAATGTCAACTAAGCACTGTTTAGTGACACTCACCTGATGTCCCTTCTGTAGCCATGAAACTTTATATGGACTCGGGTGATCAGTCGTCTCCAGCTCTAGTTTATCCACCATCTCGGTTGAAACGAGATTATCGATGCTTCCACTGTCCACGATAACTTTTCATTTCATGTCTTTAGTCTTGCATGCAGTTCTGAAAAGTCTACTTCTTTGAGTTGTGTCCTCCACCTCCTTCTCGGGTGTTAAGAGAACTTTACGCATCATCATTGACCTACCGTCTTCTGCGTCTTCTGCTTCAACATCTCGCCTCTGTGCCTCGATGATGTGAGCTTCTCCTCAATCCTTCTTTCTATTCGGACAATCAACCACTTTGTGCCCGTTCTTCCCACATGTGTAGCATGTGATGACTCCACCTCTTCCTCTACCTCGACCTCTAGTACGAGGAAGAGTGTTTGCATCAACATAATCTCCTCGCTGATCATTTTGCTTCCTTCTCTGTTCAACATGTGGCCCTCGCTGTGAGGTTCCACCTCTTTCAACTTTACCCTGAGGTCTCTTCCACTCCTCCTTGGGCTTCTAGTATTTATCCTGGGCAACTGATTTACTCTTGGGATGACTTCTGCCTCGTTCTCGCTGTGTTGGCTTACGGCTCATCTTCTCTTCAGCTTTCAATGCCATTTGATACGCATCCTCCACTGTTCTAATGGTTGTCATACTTATCTCGTCCTGGATATCGTATCTTAAGCCGTTCATATACCTGGAAACTTTTTCATCATCACTCTCCCGATGACCTGCTCTGATATTGAGCTTATAGAATTCCTCGGTATACTCCTTCACCGTCATCAACTTCTGTCTCAGGTTCTGCATCCTCCTAAACAGTGTGATTTGATAATCCCTTGGGATGAACTTTGCCTTCATCTTCACAATCATTTGATCCCAGCTTTTGATCGTTTGCTTGCCTTTGGAACGTATGTCTGCCTGAAGCTCGTCCCACCATAATGTTGCATGTCCTTTCAATTTCATGACATCATGCCTTACCTTTTTTTCCTCTTCGATATCCTCATAGTTGAAGTAGGTGTCAAGAGCTCTAATCCAATCCAACAGCTCTTCTGCATCCAGACTTCCTTCATAAGTTGGAATGTCCATTTTTGTCTTTGAACTCATTCAAGCGATAGCCTTAATCAATCGCTCATTGGCTGCATCTTCAGTTGCAACTTCTCCTTGTGGCTCAGCTTCAACTTCGCCTTCGGAGTCACTCAAGTCTCCAGCACTAGCTGTGCGTCTCTGCGTTGCTTCCATATCTTCCAATCTCACTCTAAGATCGTGTATCTGCCTCTCCATCTCTGGATTCCCTGTCGGCCTACCTCTTCTTCGCACATCCCTGTCCTCTGGATCAGGCGATTGCCTTTCTCTTCTGGGCGGCATGGTGAATTCTTCTCTTCTCCTCTTCTACAGAAACAAGATATAAATCCCGCTCTAATATGTATCAAGAAGCTCCTTCTCTTCTTCTGCTCTCTCGCCTGAAATATACAGACAAGAAATCTTGCTCTGATACCACACTGACGCAACCGCGCCACCTAGGGCACACCTGCTACAACCAAGACCTTCTTCTTCACTGGCCCAAAGAGCTAAAATGCTCTTCAAACTCCCTTGTCGGAAGTTTTCTGCACCCACATAATGCTCTTGGTGATCTCCCCTTTGCCTTATCGGGAAATCGGACCTCGCAAGATTGCGAGTCCTGCACTTGGGTCTCAAAATCCCCGAAACCCGATGAATATTCCCCCGTGCTCTTTTCCTCTTGTCGGAGATTGTTCCGTCGGGAAATCGGTCTCCACGAGGTTGTAAACCGCTTTCCTTGCGAATCCCCGATTCCCGATTCTCCGATGCCACTTGGCGTCCAGTCGTGGAAAGGCTCGACCTTCCTACACCTGTCCTGCCCTAAGGCCCTTAACCCTGTCGGGAAATCGCGGATCGGAAGATCACGATTCCCATTGTCAACGAACACAGGATATTCAATTCCCTGAAACCCGATGCGCGATGACACCTGGCTCCTATTCCAACTTCCGGGGCCCACAACTTTAACTATCGGGATATCGTGATTCACGATATTGCGGTTTCCTACACGATGGTTCCCTTGTCCTTAGAAAACCCGAAACGCCCAACCCCGACTTCCCGAGATCTCGCGCCACATGTCCCTGCGGTTGGACGGCTCGGATCCTGTTGGGAAATCGCAGATCGCAATTTCAATATGTTCGAGTCTCCTGACTCCGAAAACCCCGATTCTCTGATGAGAAGAACCCCGATGAATCCCTACTCCTTGACGCGTGTCCAGCCAAGATCAATGGCTGAGATTCTCCGCCAGGGGTCGAGACTTAAAAGGCCTCAGTCCTCTCGACTTGTAAAACCCCGATGCCTCCAAAATCCCGATGGCTTCCCAGAACGCTGACACGTGTCCTATCAGGATCAACGGCTAGGATCTCTTCTCAGGTTTTCGGGACATTCAAGGTCTCTGATTCTTCCCCTATGAAACACCCGATGACTCCTTCTCGGCACACTAGAACTTAAATCCTGCTCAACTTCCCTAAGATCTGACGGCTGACGGAACTTCGTCAATCTCCTCTGTGAATCCTGGCCGTCGATTTCTCCTCTTTGGAGATTTCTCGAAAATGACTAAGTGTTCCTTCTCGCACTTGGCCTTTCAAAGTATGCGCTTGGAACTTGTTCTTGAAACGTCCACGCACAACTCCCAGTGCTTTCCTTTTACGGTACCACGAAGGTGCTATACCTTCTGAGCTTTTCCACTCTAACCCCTTCAGAGGAATTTATGCGCACTCCTTGCACTCGACGTTCAACAACTTCTCAAGTGTTGAATCCTTCAGACTCTGCGCACTCTCTGCAACAGCAGTCTTCAACTTCCTTTTGCTCATATGAACAACTGAGACTTCTTCTTCCTCCAACCTGTACACTCCTTGCACAGTTGAAACGACCCACTTCCACTTCTGGGTGAATGAGAACAAAAGTTAGACTACTGAGCCTTCATCAACGCACTCTTTGCGGATGAACTCAACTGCACACTTTGCAGGAATCTCCTGGCTCAGATAGAGAAACAATTGAAACTCATTCTCTCTCTGACTTCAAATTAAACCATGAAATCACATGCACAGCATATATAAAGAAAATGCATATCAAGAAAACAAACATTCATAAGCACATGAACAATATACACAGAGAACCAACACCAGACATGGATTTGAATCAGAACTTTCTTCTATTAATTCAAATGACTGTACATGGGTGTTCTTCACAATTTTCTCTGTTTTCTCTTCTCTTCTGAAGGTTGGCTTATGACTTTCTTGATAATGTTACAATGTACAAAGGAGGGTGTCTATATCCGTTTTCCCTCTCGAACTCTAAAACTGTCTAATCTAGAAATAAAATCCTATCTACCTACATTAAATCTACTAAATGCCTCCTATCTACTTCAGACAAGAGCGTAAGGCTCGAGGTCTGATACAACATACAAAAGGCGCTCCTTCATAAAGGATTCATTTAAGACTTGCGCTACAATCCCAAAGCATTTTCAAAATTTTGGGTTTGTTTCCCCAGCTAGACTTTCACTTGATGTGTTGGCTCGCTTGCTGAGTTGGCGATGCTCCTGCATCAGTCAAGGTCTGTCTCATAGAGGTTGGGCCATCCAGAGGTCTCGTGGCTGCAAGAGTCTAGCACCATGGTGAGTGTCGTGACTAGAGTTTGGCTAAGGAAATCAGTGACTCAATTGGTATTGTTTGTTTTATACTTGATGTTGAGGTGAAACTATTGCAAGTATGTAGACCACTTCTGATGGCGGTCATTCTACAATTTTACTTGTGTCTACATGAATTGCAATGGCTTATGATCTGTGTGGATGATTGTCTCCTTCCCGAGAATGTAATGTCCCCACTGGTGGATGGCTTGCACAATGGAGTGCATTTATTTTTCATAAGTAGGGTACTTATGGACAGCATCTGATAGTGTCTCACTATGATAGGCCATGGGGTGCATGTCGAGTGAGAATTGTGCCCACAACATAGTCCAAAGAATTTGTCTCGATATCAAAGGGTTGGTGTAGGTTCTGTAATGAAAGTATTGGGCCTGAGCATAAGATTTTTTTTAAATCATCGAACGCTTGTTGTTGGGACAGGCTCCACACAAATTTTTCCTTACCACCACCCCCAGTTACTTGGTTGAGGGCCCATGCAATATGGGATAATCCTAACATGAACCTGCGATATAAATTGGCAAGGCCTAATAAGCTCTGAAGCTTAGTGAGTCTTGGGGATGGCCAGTAATGGATGACCTGTATCTTGGATGGATCCACATGCACACCATGCTGATCCATGATGTAGCCTAGGTACTGGACCTTGTCCATGCCAAAGGAGCCTTTTTCCAAGTTGGCATATAGCTTGTGTTGTCGCAGGGTGTGCAGAACTTATTGAATATGCTGCAAATGTTCCTCCCAAGTCTTGTTGTATATGAGGATGTCATCCAGATACACCACTACAAAATATTCATGAAAGTTCGCAAGATATCGTCCATCATCCTCATGAAAATTTCTGGAGCATTTTTCAAATCAAAGGGAATGACCATCCATTCAAAAATACCTTCTTTTGACTTGAAGGCGGTCTTCCATGCATCTTTTTGTTCTATGGGGACCTGGTGGTAGCCAGACTTCATATCAATCTTACTAAAGTATTTGGCCCCCTTGAGCTGATCAAGTAGATCGTCGATTTGTGGAATCGAGTATCAGTTCTTGACTATGATTTTATTTAGGGCCTGGTAATCAATGCAGAGTCGCCAGGTCTCGTCTTTCTTTTGCACCAGCACGATTGGGCTCCCACAAGGCGATGAGCTGGGATGGATGTGCCCCTTGTGGAGAAGTTCTTAGATCTATTGCTTGAACTCCTCATTCTCTAACAGAGAGAAATGATAGACTGGCTCATTGGGAAGTAGTGCGTCGGGGGTCAGATCGATGGGATGCTTGACCTGACAGTGCAGAGGTACCCCAGTAGGTGAGGAGAAGATATATTTTTATTCTTCCATGACCTTGTCCACTTTCTTCTGATGTGTGGAGAGGTTGGCCGAGGTGGCCCTGGATGTGGTTGCAATATTTCACTCGCTCTAAGAGAGAATCATGAAGAAGAAAAACTTCCTGGTCTGAGAGATGAACTTTTTGCATTTCTTGGAAGAGATCAAAGAAATAGCACTAGGTGGGACTGCCTCAGGTATCCTGTAAAATTTCATGTTCAAAGTAATAATAACATTGTGAGGCCTAGAGTCATATACAGCATGATTTTTCCATAAATAAGGTTGGCCCAAAAGAACATTACAAACTTCGAGAGGAGAAAAATCACACAATACCTCATCTTTGAAGGGCTTGATGTGGTATGACATGTAGCATTGTTGACTGGCGCGGAGATTGATTCCTTGGTGGAGCCATCCAATGGTGTAGGGTTGCGAGTATGGCATTGTCGGCAGGGCTAGCTGCTTGATGACCTCTTCCGAGATGAGTTTATTTTGGATACCTCTATCAATGATAAAGGGTAGTGGGGTGCCTTTTACCCACATCTGTGAATGAAAGAGGCGCTTGCCTTCTTTGGGCTCATCTTGTAATGTCCCCAAGGCCGAGCCCTTTATAAACCTGATGTATGAAACAAATTGTACATATGTGTTATAGGCTGGTGAGCTGAGTTCCTATAAGTTGTAGGCTTATGTGTTTGTTAGGCCGGGGAGCCTAAGTGTTGAAGGCCAGGAGCCTGTTGTTGTACTTGTATGTATGCAGAATATTTAATAAAATATAAACACCGCCAGGTGCAGACCGACCACGATGNTGTTGACTGGCGCGGAGATTGCTTCCTTGGTGGAGCCATCCAATGGTGTAGGGTTGCGAGTGTGGCATTGTTGGCAGGGCTAGCTGCTTGATGACCTCTTCCGAGATGAGTTTATTTTGGATACCTCTATCAATGATAAAGGGCAGTGGGGTGCCTTTTACCCACATCTGTGAATGAAAGAGGCGCTTGCCTTCTTTGGGCTCATCTTGTAATGTCCCCAAGGCCGAGCCCTTTATAAACCTGATGTATGAAACAAATTGTACATATGTGTTATAGGCTGGTGAGCCGAGTTCCTATAAGTTGTAGGCTTATGTGTTTGTTAGGCCGGGGAGCCTAAGTGTTGAAGGTC
>ML826035.1:121392-136057 GCA_009831015.1 Picea engelmannii | reverse complement strand
TGTGGTCTAAGGCTGGGAGGTTCGTGGAAGGCCTGCACTCGGTTGGTGATTTCTACAGCTGTTAAAAGATAAGTATTTGAATTATGCTTATGTATCATGTTTTCGCTGTGTAAATGAATTATTGTGGAATTCTATGGAATGTGTGATTATAGCAGTAACGAGATATGTTTCACTCTGTAATTTACGTGTGTTTAATGATTAAATGTGTGTGCTTATAATGTCTGTACAAATTATGTAAAATTCCATGTATAGAATGTTAACTGAGAGGTTTGTAAACCTCGGTAGTGAAAAGGTACACTACAAATTGGTATCAGAGCAATTGGCACGCTACACATCTGGTTCACCGGGCTGGACCTTGGTGGTAGCAACGGTGGCACTGGGTTCTGCGTCAATGATCTGTATCCCCATTTTTTTTTCTGACTCAGAGTCGAAACCCGCATCCAATTCAAAGGATTTCACCTCAGCCACCAGTGATTTCTTTGATTGGAAATCAGCAGTGTTATGCCAGGGGCTCTTATGGAATTCGCACCACTTCCCGGTATCTTTCTTTGTCTTTTTGGTGTCCTTCTTTGCTTGTGGCCTAGACTGGTTGTCCTGATATTGTTCGTGTTTTCTCTATCCTTTGTTCTGTGGGTTGGGGATCCCTTTAGTTGCTTTTGATGTGAGGGGTTCCCAAGCCCAAATTTTCGCGCCTTTTGTTTAAGCTTTTGCTCAATTTTGACAGCATATCGATAGGTTGTGCCCAAGGATGAGATGTCCAAAAACTCCATTTTTTCCTGGATGTATCTATGAATACCACCATGATACTTGAGCACCAGATGTCACTCAGAATATTTGATACCCATCTTAGTGCACAAGGTATGGAATATATTTGTGAACTCTGGCACTGCTTGGTCTTTTTCCTGTCGCAGTGTGGTCCATTTTGTATACATGTCGTCATAACTTACAATAGGGTAGTATTGTTCCTTGATAGCATCACTGAAGGACTCACAGGTGACTGTGACTATAAATAATGAGGGTTCCTTTGTTTCATTCTTCTCACAAAAAGTCTCCCACCAATATTTGACATGGGGAACGGCTTTGAGGAGCGCAAACGTAATCTTTTCTCTATTCGAAAAGTTATGGACAGAAAAATACCCTTCTAGTAGATTCAACCATTTTTCTACAACATCTGCGTCTATCTGACCTTCAAATATGGGAATATAAAAGTTTATGTGTACCTTGAAGGAGGTGGCGCCTCCGCTCGAGGAAGATGTGTCTCTTGTTGGTAGCCGGCGAGGGATTTGCACAAAACTATCCATCATGTAGTTCCTCTGATCCGTGAGGGATTCCTCGAGAAAAATTTTGAAAGGATCTCTTGTCCCGTCGTCTTTATTCCATCCCGCCATGATAGGTATATTTAGCGTGTGAGAGCTTTTGTCCTCAAGAGAAACAAGCTCGAGACCCAATTCTTTGTACCCTGACCTCGTCGGGGACATGCATTAAGAACAACAAGGAGCAAACTACTCTGATACCACTGATCTCGATTTTATGAGAAGAAAGAAATGAATACAGATTATTATTATTCTTAACATGGAAACACAAGGAAAACATAGATACAATAACAGAGATACAGTAAAATTGGTTTCTATTCAATAAGAAAATGTGTTGAAACTATAAAATGCAACGGAAAACAAGCTTGCTAGAATAGTGGTGGCTTATCTCTGAGAAGAGATGTGATGCTTGTGCTTATTTGCAAGAATATGGTTACAATGAGGCTCTCCAATTATTTTTAAAATAAACAAGAATTCCAAAACCCTAGACATCCAAAAACCTAACCCTAGGAGATGAAGTACCAAAATTCATGTGGGCCCCATTGGGGTAAGTTAGCACATCAACTTCCCAGGGTCGTAACTTTTTCATATGATCTTCATTTTAGGTGCATGATAGCCCGTTGGAAAGGTCTATCTAAGGAATACACATTTTGGCATCAGAATTTGATTCCTTTCCCTTTTTAACTGTGGCGAGCCCCAAAAACGTTGTTTAGGGCCTCAAAACGGCCCTAGAAGTCAGGGACCTGAAAACTAGAAAAAAACTGCCAAACCAGAAAACTACCAAAATGAGCTAGTTGGAATATGTGGGAGGCCACCGACATCCATCTGGATCACTCCAATAAATTACCACTCTCCATCCTAGTTAATTTAGCTATAGGTTTTGATGTTTATGCAACAACTCCTCTTACTCTTTTATTCTTTCTTATAGCATACCTTGGATAGCTTTTTAAAGTATCCCTTATCTCATCATAAGTAAACTTAGAGATCTCTACAATCGAAATTAGATTTAAAGATTCAATTAATTCATCTCCCATTCCTCTAAGTTGTACTATTTTAAAGGAGTTTTCATCTATTTTGAAGTGAACGGACCTCTTATTGTTGAAGTGAAACCACTCAACAAAGTCCTCTAGGGACTCTTCTCCCTAAGTCATCTAGAAGACTTCATCTCTAGTATCTCTTGTCATGTAATATTCCTATTACTTCCTTTTGAATAAGTTCTTCATCTACTCCTATGTGAGGATATTATGTCCATGAAATCCCAAGAACCACTGTAGTCATGCCTCCATAAGAGTGGAAGGAAATAGTCTAAGAATCTTATAATCATTCTTGTAGTCATAGATTATACAAAAGACATAAAATTCAAATATTAAAGTGTCAATATTATGTGTATTCATCCCATGGGAATGAGGAACTATTTCTAGGTTTATGTTTTTCATCTTCACATCCTCCTCTTTTTATAGAATGGGAAACTAAAACACCATTGGTTCCCCTTATGCACTTCCTCCTTCCGTATCAAAAAGAGAAAAAACCCCTAGAGGGTAGAATGAGGAAGATTCAAATTATTTTGATTCCTTATTAGTTCCTCCTAATCCTTTGGATGCCTGTGACTTGAACTTTCCATGGCAGATTATCTAAATAATCCTTCAAGAGATTCTTCCTTCTTCACTTTAAAGTTTTTATAAATTGGCTCAGGTATTCCCTCTTGTTCAAGCCTAATATTATTTGATTTTCCTACATTGGGGTTATTAATTCTTGGTAAGAATAATCCTAACTTATATCTACAATGACACATGCATTCTTCTCAAAACAAGCTATTGAACTCAAAAAAAAAACATTGCAAAGGGAAACACTCAAAAACTTGAGTTCCTTCTTCCCTTACAGTGAAATCCCAATTCATAGAGTCTTCTTCCTTGAATATATTGGTACCTCAACAACAACGATGTCAAAAATTAGTGAGCTAAAGAATTAGAGAAATTTATGAGTTTTTGAACTCCCTAACTTTTACATATATTATCAACCAAGGATCATAAGCGTGTGTAGTATTTTGCATTTTTTATGCAATCCTTGAGGTTTATAATGTTGTTGAATTAATTTTACATTGTTAATTCTTTTTTTTTAACCATGGGAACAGCAACCTCCCAAGAGTATATCCAACAGCCCGCAAGCCATATATACCAATAACTTGTGACTCAGCAGGGGCCGAGACGTCCCGAGCCCCACCGAAGTGAACCTCTATCCCAGGGGTCGTCTACCCTTCTAGCCTTGTCACAACGGGCCAATATGAGAATCCCTACCCCCCGCCGGTTTTGAACTTGTGACCTCCCCGGAAATAACACATGTTCTTAACCATTGGGCCCACTCAGGTGCTCTTTTACATTGTTAATTCTAAGTATTATAAATTAAATGTTTCTAAGTGTAACTACTAAAACTAGCCCATCCTAACAAAGGTTCAATTTGTTTTGCAGCATGATTCATCCAGGGCATAACTAGAATGCTCTATTTCCCCCTCAGGGGTAACTACTTCTCGAGGCACCCTCTAAAGGAGTGTGATGTTTTTTCTTACATGAGCCCTCGTTTTCTTGTTCCCTGAACTCAATATTACTCTTTAATTTTTCTCCTTCAAACATATGATGGTATTGCCTCTCTCCTCATCAAATGATTATGCCATGGTATATCAACTCTTCTCTCATACACCTCAGATGACACATGCACTTGTATTTGGTACACTATGCTTTCATTGCACATGGTCATGGTACATTGTTTTAGTTTGTTTGCTTCACTTGTTGTGTTATTCTCTTTTGTATGGGTTTGATACTTAGACATGGTGTTATAACTTACAATTTTTTTGTGAATGTGGCAAAAACTAAAGTGTGATCTAATAACACTTCATAACATTAATCATTTTACTATTTTCCTCGGCATAACATGGGGGACATAATTTTCCTTTAGAATTGTCATTAGGTATTGCGTTGGGTTTTACTACTAGTGATCAGGTTGATGTAGCATGCTCCATATCCCCACCATACATGGAATTGTACATCTTCCTCGTTCATTTCCTTATCATTCATAGAAAGTTATTCTTTCCCTCGTTTGATTTCTCATATGTCATTCAACAAGGTCTAGCTAAGAAATCCTAAGTCAAATAAAATCCAAAAAGGATAGAATTGAAAAGTAAATAAAAAGTTAAAAGCCAAAAATGATCAATCTTGAGCTATGCCACCTCACTATGAGGCCAATGCCCCTAGCTCCATGCTTAACAATGCATATCTAAAGAAAAAGGGACTTGGTAAATGAAAAAAATTAAGTAAAGAAAAAGACAAAAACTCAAAGAAAGGGGTAGTAAGAAATAGTGTTGAGGAAATGGTTACTCAAAGATAAATCTCCCTCTTAAAGGTCTGTGTATTGAAGATTCCTAGCTCACGAAAGCTATTCGAACAATATTAAATATCTATACATCTTACATGAATTTCACGGTCAATACATGAAGTTTCCCCTTCCCCTTCCATAAGTTATCCATCATATCACCTACCTTTAACTTAGTAATTTAGGAAATACCTTTTGCCTTAGGATTTGTCACATGTATAAGGGTTAAGGTTGTCCTCCCATGGTAAAACTTTAACAAATCCTAAAATTAACTTTTGTAATGTTATTTCTAGAATAAATCACTATGTGTGCAGCACTTAATGACTTGTAAGGGGGTTAGACTCACCACTATAAGTGGGAACCTTGTATTGAGATATGTGTGCATGCATTTGGGGTGGCATTTATGCCTTGGGACCCATGTACCATTCCTCAAGATTCATGTACTCACCTTGGGATTTGTGATAGTGCATTGGGATCCATGTTGTTTCCTTGGAATCCATGTACCTGTATATGATCATATCTATCCACATTGGGATCTGTGTCATTTCCATTAGCTCTGATCCCTGTACTTCATTGGGATATGTGTCACTGCATTAGGATCAGTAATAGTACATTGGACAATGAGAGGGACTCCATATCATCATCATGTACCACATGGACCACTCTTGAAGGGTGCTTATATAAGCGAGCATCCATGTATAGTAGCTCAAGGATTATACTTTCTAATGGTGTAGTGAGCATCCATCCAGGGACTAACCTAATCTAGTCCAGCTATGATGTGGAGCCACCACCAATATTGTAAAGGTTCAGGTTGATCTCAATGAACAACAACTCGCAAAGGGAATGGCCTCCTTCCTACTATTAATCATCCAGGGAGCTCTTATCCATCCATAAATTATATCGTACTCTCTCTTAAGGAGTCACACTTTCCTTCTTGGACATATTTTCCCACACATGTGGATTACTATGCATTCTTGAAAAAACGTATGGGGTTGTTGAGGTTTTTGGGGTCAATTATGAGGTGGTTATAGGTTGTTACAGATTGTTGGGAGCTTATATGAGTTGGTTATGATTCCTTGTGCCTGCTTGTTGATGGAGTACCTTTCCTATGATAACACATGCCCCATTTACTATTGGATTTCCTTGATTTATGTGCCACATGTGTTATATGACATCATCCTTTTCTGGGGTGCACTTCACCTTGAGATTCAACATCCCTTTCCTCATGGAGTTTGTTGAGGGGGCACCCTTGTTCCTAGGCCTCTTTTTGACAATGCACATGATTCTTGGAGGTTGTTAGAACAGTTTTTGGGAGGGTTCACTTGTTCATGAGATCTTATGGACCACATGTGTGACTTCTTGTTGACAGTTAAGCATTTTATCAAGGGTTCTACTATGGAGGTTTTTGTTGATGGTTTTGAGGACACTCATTGTATTTTTCCCATGGTTTTACCTAATCATGTTTTCTTATCTCATGGTTTTGTATTTAGCACATGGTATTCACCCATGGTTTGGTTAGGTGCTTTATCTATAGAAGGAGGGCTCCTCCTCATTTGTATTTGTTGGAGAATAATGAGAAAAAAACTAGTCTCTCCTTGTAAAAGCTATTGTGTAGTCTTGTTTATATTGAGGGTTTTATTGTGTAGTCTTGATGGTGAATGCTAGCACTTATATCAACTAATATGAAATTTGACACACCAGTTACATAAGTAAAATGGTGATATGCTATAAATATGGTGTAATTGGATATTTGTTGTGGTGATACTATACCTCACTTGGTCATTACAAACTACCATAACATAATTAATTCATTTCCATCACTTTCATATACAAGTACATGTTTAACTCACAATTTATTTGGAACTTGTGTATAATTCATTATTATTAATCAAGAAAACACTTTGCATATTCAATTTTCATATCTTAAGGTGAATAGATTTGTTTGGTTAGTAATTCGTTATCAATCTGGATAATTTACACTTGCACTCCATGTATGACAAACTAGCTAGGTTGACCCTAGGGATTCCCCCTAGACTATGATAGAATATTTCTTTAGTATGAAGTGTGGGGAAATGCCATCGAGGTGACAGTGAGTGACTTCCTTGAGATTAGACTTTTACTCCTAGGTGAGAGTTTGAGAGGTAACATGCCCTTTAGCTCTTCAAGCTCAAAGATATAAAACCTTCACACCTAATAAGTTAAACACATTGCTTGAAAGTAAAGAACTATTAAAACAATAACTATATATTGCAAGAAAGAAAATTGAATGCTATTGAAAATAAAGTAAACTTCTACAATGTTCTCATCATCATAACACTCCTTCTACCAACCATCTAGTCATGGAAAGTTCATGAAATAACCTTTTACAAAACAAAATGAACAATCTAACTATTAAATGAGTGTGACATTGTTGGTTGTGGAGCCTGATTATATTCCTAATTCAGAGTTCTTGTTTCAACTGTGTTTGGATCCCAATTCCTGACAAGGGGGTGTTGGGGGGGGGTGTTCCCCACTATTATCGCCAAGGGGTCCAAGGGGGGTGGAAACAATTATTTGAATCCCCCCCTAGTGAGGGTCTAGGGGAAACACCCCCAAGGAGAACTTTTTTGAAAAATGCCTTGTAAAATATTGTAATTTCGTAGTCAATTTGGACCATTCATTATTAGGTCACAGATATGACAGTAGAAGTTATGTTGGTACCTTTTTTCCCTAGAAGACAACCCTCTTTTTAAGAGGGCATTGTATTGTGGTTTTGTATGGAGAAATATTATTGTTCCTCGCTCCTTTTGTCTTTTCACTGTAATATTTAGGGCCCATGTGTGTTTGTAGGTGAATTTGTTTATTGTTTAAACTCAAATTGAAACTTTATTCACTCTATTTCATTGATGAAAATTTTCCTAGAGTCTTGAAGTTTATCATCATTTTGTGAAATGACATTAGGCATTTGACATGAGCTTTCCCTTATAAGGTTGCTACTCTCTAACCCATTATTAACAAACCAAGGACATATATAACCTACAAAGTAATTGAGTGTGTATTCATTTAATATTAAGATATTTTTCTTCATGTCTATCCTACTTCCAACAATATTTCATCAACCTTCAACGCCAAATTCATAGTATTATAAGGTTTCTCACATTCAAATGTGATAACATTCCATTAATATGTATTCCATCTTAAAGATAACAACTTCATCTTTTTCAGGAGAAATATAATCTCACTCACCCATGTATTAAGCATTCCCAAGTGAGGGTATTGATACCTTGCCAGACCCCTACATAATCCCCTCCCCCCTTCCTTGGTTTTCCTAATGGACTATGGTAATAACTGCAAACTGAAATACCTATGAGTACCCAAGAGACTCAATGGGATTTGATCATGAGACCTCCATAAACTTTCACACAAAATCATCTATCAATCAAGCTAACCTTTGGGGTTGCTACCAACTTCACTTATTGAAATTGGGATCTAATTAAATTGCCATAATTTTGTGGAGGTGGCTCAAAAAGTATTACATGTACATTTAACATTTTGTTTCTTATATATGTAAACCCAATGAATGTAAAAATAATATTTTTAGCTTAAGGAACTTCACTACTTCATTTCCATATTAACACAACATTGTTTAAATTTAAAATGTTTTTCAAATCACAAAAATAACAATATTGTAACATTAATAAATGAATTCACAAAAATATTGATTCCAATGCTTAATGAGGTTAACTGAGATTGTTAAATATGGTAAAGTTTAACATTATTTATAGCAATGGTTGGAGTGAAAGGTAAATTTTAACATTATTTATTACAATATTTGAAGTGATGATTGTAATGTTTTCTTATACCATTAATGTTGAGTTACACAAGCACATAAAAAATGATATGAATTATATTAAGAACAAAATGAGATACAAAAGAAACTATAGCAAATAACATAGAAATACAATGAAACCCAACTTCTATTAACAAACTTCTATTAACGAATAATTGAATATTGTAGAACACAAACTGGCTAGAATGTTGGTAGTTTATCTCTGAAGAGAAAGAGATGTCAACTACCCTCATTCACAATAAGCATTACATCACACTCCATTGCATGCTCAAAGGACCTCCTTCACCTCAATTATATATGAGAGAGTGAGAGGAGAATAATTCCCATGATGCATGTGGGATAAACTGGTCTAAGTTTGCAAAATGTCGTTGGCATGTAAAACACTAGGACTTCCCGGGAGGTCACACATACAAAGTGTTACTCTAGCCCAAGCATGCTTAACTTTGGAGTTCTTATGGGATATGACGCATCAATGTTGTAGGAATTTACATATGACCACTAGGAAATCATTACACGATGGTTGTAATTAACAAATGGAGATGGAATTACATTACATTCCCCATCAAAAGGGTGAATATCATGGTTTATCAAAACCATAGGCTCGAAAATGTTGATTCAATGGAAAAGGTGGATGGCCACTAAGAACCACCTGGATAATTCCTCCCACCTTAGGAAGCAATGGTCCCCATTGTGTCAATTTCCCTCAGGAGATGGGGAAACTTTTGTTGAATTTGAACCTTGGTGAGTTGTACTTGGCATTAGCATGTTGAAGGATGTCATGAACCTATTTTTTGGGGTGTTGGATCTATTCAACAAATCGATTTTCATGATCTGTGTTGGTATGAGTGTGGGAGGAACTTTTCGATGAAGATGCAGTAGAAAGAGCTACATCAATGGGGTATAATGGATGGAACCCCAAGCACACCTGAAAGGGATTGTGGCCAAGAGAGTTATGAACGGATCTATTATATATATGTTGAACATATGGAAGACTATCATTCTCTATAAGAGAGAATCTATAGATTAGACCATACGATAAGGGAGAACCTTGCACCAAGTCAATGCAATGCTTGACTTGGAAGTGCAGAGGCACCCTCATAAGTGAAAAAATATCGGTGTGATCCTCTGCAATATTGTCAACCTTATTCTATTGTATAGAAATGTCTTAGGCCAAGGTTGTGGTGGTTGCAGTGACCTTTTGTTCATCTTCTAACCAGATAGTGAAGAGGTAAAACTTGGTGGTATGAGAGATTACATTGTGGCACTATTTTGCTGAGATCAATTAAATGGAAGTAGTAATAAATACCTCTAGTATCTTGTAGAGATGACCTCCCAAAGTAACAATGACACTACGGGGTCGAGACTCATAAACAACATGATGTTTCCACATATATGGTTGTCCTACAAGAAAATCACAAACTTCAAGTGGGGAAACATCACACAATACCTCATCTTTGAAGGACTTCATGTCGTAGGATAGACGACACTGTTGGTTGACATGAAGACCTTATCCCTGGCTCAACCAACCAATGGTGTATGGTTGGGGGTGTGGCATCATCGATAACTTCAATCTCTTGATGACCTTGGTCGAGATCAGGTTCTTCTGGCTTCCGATGTCAACAATGAAATATATTTTGGTACCCTGCACCCACAAATGTGAATGGAAGAAGTGCTCCCCCTCCTCAAGCTCCTCTGACTCATCTGGTTGGATCTTTGTGGTAGAACTGGATTCTACATCGATGATCTAATTTCCATGTTCTGAATCAAAATCAGAGTTAGGTTCTGACTCCTTTTATTAAGCTCATTCAATAATTATTGTTTCGAGTGGCATTCATCAGTGTTGTGTCAAGGGATTTTTTGGAACTCGCACCACTTTTCAGTGTCCTTTTTCATCTTATCGTTACCCTTCTTTGTATATGGCTTGGATTGGATATATTTAGATTATCATTCCTTGCTTTTTCCCTTGTTTGGTGAGTTAGGGCCACCTTTTCCATGATTCTATTGTTGTGGATTTGAAGACCCAAATTCTCGCTTATTTCATTGCTTAAATTTCTGCTCAATTTTGACAACATATTGATAAGAAGCTGTCGATGAGGAGATGTCCAAGAAATCCATATTTGTTTGGATGCACCTATTTAGGCCACTGTGATACTTTAGAACTAGGTGTCTATCAAAATCTTGAATACCCAGCTTTGAGCACAGGGTATGGAAGATGTTGGTAAAATATGGCACTGTCTGATCTCTCTCCTAATGCAAAGTCGCCCATCTCATATATTGGTCATCATATCTTCCAACATAGTATAAGTCCTACTTAATGGTGTCCAGAAAGGCTTCCCAGGTGGGTTCTCTTCCAAATTACCTAGATTCATCCACGATGTGCCTCTCCTAGTAACCTTCCCACCAAAATTTCACATGGGAAAGGGATTTAAGGAGTGCGAAGGTGATCTTTTCACCATCGGAAATTTTTTGATAGAGTAATATCCTTCTAATATATTCAACCATTTCTCTAGAGCATCTGCATCTATCTAGCCTTCAAATAAGGGGATATCAAAACTAACTTGTACCTTGAAGTGTGTTGCACCTCCCAAATGGCTACTTGTTGAAGATGCATCGGCTACCATCAGCAATCGTCGAAGGATCTGAGTGAATTTGTCCATCATCTCGTTCCTCTTTTTCCATGAATTTTTCCATCATCGCGTTCCTCGTTCCTCTGAGTGGATGGTCACCGAAATACACATAAATAAAAAATGGCAATAAAAATTCTAAAATTAATTAAAATGATTAAAGAAATAAAAAAAATCATAAATGAAGATACTAGAAAGATAACTATGAAATATACAATTTATAGCTAGCACGAAAGAGAAATGATTAAAGAAATAGCAAAAATCCTAAATGAAGATACTAGAAAAACAAATGTGTATTATACATTTTATAGCTAAGACGAAAGAGAAATGATTAAAAAAATAGAAAAACTCATAAATGAAGAGGCTAGAAAGATAACTTTGTAACACGCATTTGATAGCTAACACTAAAGAGAAGAAGAGTTGGGTTATTTTATTGCTTCATTTCTTGTTATAGAGAAAAGAATGTAAATGAAACCAAAAAAACACCTTCTTATATGAACTTTTCTCATCATTGAAAAGGAGGTAGTTGTTTATTGTTCAATGTAGGCATTTCCTCCCTTGAAAGGAAGAACTCAAGTGTATCACTTGTTAGTGTAAGAAAAGTGATAACCCAAATCTTAGCGATATTCAACATTCGCATCATTCGGACATCAATAAGCTTCAAATAAGTGTAAAAATAAATATAAAGAGGACAAGATTAGAGGTCCTAAGGGAATTTATTTTTATTTTAAAATAAGAAGAAGAAAAAAATTGAAAACAAAATATTGAACTCTACAAAGAAAAAAATTAAATTTTATTCTAAAATAAGATGAAAAAAATAATTGAAAACAAAATATTGAACTCTACAAAGAAAAAAATTAAACATTACTAATAAAGAATTTTCTTATGGTATTAGTGATCAAAACATTTTATATTTGTTTAGTAAAAAAAAAAAATTATGTTAAAATCTATAAATTCTATTATGAAAGCTATATTTATTATAATGAATTATTTCCTAGTTCTTAAGTCACATGGAAAAGATAATCATTACTAGGGCATCAAGTTCATACCATAATTTAAGGATCATAATTCATAGGTGTCGAAAAATTGTGTATCCAATTGAGATAGGTTGCAGTGTTGTCCCAAAACCATTAATTTCAAGTAAGTGTACAAGGAAACAATACCATGTAATTATCATCGAAGATAAGCATTGATATTTCAAACATATCAAGGATAGAAGAAGTAGAATGATGATATTTCATAGTGTTTTGGCTTAGCCTCTACAAGTGAGTTGCAACATGTTATCCAAGAGGATATGTTTAGGGTGATTTCATAGAGATTTTTAGATTTGTCAAATGTGTGTTGTCAATTGTGACTTACTTGTCAACGTGATAGATTGTTCTCGTCATAATTAGTTTCATGGTGTTTTTATAATATTTTCCATATATGCATGATTTAATTTAGAAGCATTGGCAAAAATTAAAGCAAAGTCTATTTACTATACACATTTATTCCAGCGCTAGAGAATAAATGGAATGAATATTCTTAACTAGGGTTGTAAGTGGCGAGGTTGAATAAAGAAAAAAATCAATCACTTATAATAGAACGCATTAACTTGCTTGCTTCTATGTGTGAATTGATATGAGAATCTAGATGTATATATGTTTTATGTGTCCATGGATTGGGTCATGAAAAGAATATAAATATACATAGCTATAAATGTTATAAATGTAGATGACAAAAATAAATAAACAAAAAAGTGTGACAATTTCCATTTTTTTTTTAATTTTTATTTATTTTTCATTTATTTATTAAATGAAAAAATAGTTTTATAAAAAAAATTAAAATTTATATATATATATATATTCAACTTGACTTTGAACCAAAAGCTAACTACTAGCAATGGTTGTAAAGCAACGATCCCTTTCATAAATTAGAAGGTAGGAAAAGTAAGTAATTATTGTAATAAATATATCTTGGTTGTTATGCTTTGTTTGCTTGCATTGCAATGATTACTATGTTATGAATCCTTGTATTAAATAATAGTTAGCTTAAGAACATTGGATTTATTGAGGTCGAGTGATAATAAAAACAAGGCAAGCAAACACTTCGAGCAAAACCAAAGGAAGTTAAAAAGAGGGATTAACATATAAAAAAACAAACAAAGGGCAGAATAAAATAACACAAATTATCTTTAAAAAAAAAACAAAACAACACAAAAGGAGGTAAAACGTTCCTACTAGTATCATCACCTTAAAGGATGAGAAGCCATGTTCTATTCATCGGGCAACGTTTAACTCCCTTAGAGTTGTTTATCTTTGCTTTTTAACATGGTTAAATTATAATTTTTATCTTCTTTATTGTCTTTTGATTGTGTTCAACCTTTTTTTTTGCTTATCTTTTGCTCTTGGTGTTTATTTCTCTATGTTTAGATTTTGTTAGCTTTTGCCCCCCTCACAGTGGGATTTGTTTATTTTATTTTTTTCTTTATTTTATTTTGGTGGTCACGTTGTTGTTAATTTTACTCTGAAAAGTTCATCATTTATATCTTTTTAAAGTTGTCTCTTCCTTTTGTTGACTTTTTTTTTTTTACTTTTCAGTAGGTTGTCTCTTTTCTTTTTCTTTTTTACTTTTTAATTATTGAGTTTTTTAATTCATTTTAGATTAATTTATTAACCATTATCATTTATTGCTAGGCTTGATACAACCTTTTCCATGGTGTTATGCTTTTCACCATTAAAGTTTTAGGTGTTGGGTGGTATGTTAATAGTGAAGTCTCGAGACATGATTTTAAATAGATCAACCATCTTCATCTTCAAGTTATAGGAATAAGATATCGATATGCAGGGGGAGTTTGGTGATGATGGAAAGTACCCAATAATTAAGTTATGGTCTATTTCATTTTGCATGCTAGTCAAAGAAATTTTGGATGTAGATAAGGTATAGTCAAAGAAATTTTGGATGTAGATAAGGTACTATCTACTTGTTGTATGACTAAAAATCCCTTTTCAATTTCTTGTCTAATTAATTTTAAGTATAGAGCTAAGTTTAATTATCAAGAAGTGATCATCAAAAGTCGAAATCTTGATCTTGGTCGAGTTTTGGCCATAATATTCAAGGAGGGTGGCCTATACAGACTGCTAGCAAATTCGATGAAGCAAAGAGCCTTGTTGGCTAGCAATGAAAATCTATGCAAGCCTTGGCACAAAAGATTTGGTCACTTGAACTATGGTTTCTTAAATATTTTGAAGGACATGGTGATTGCATTCCAGGAGTTCAAGGTGGAGAAGAAAGAAGTGTGCAAGGGATATGCACTCTGCAAGCATGCCAAGGTTTCTTTCCTAAGCATTGAGCACAAATCAAGAGGGATTCTTGATTTGATTCATTCAAATGCCTATGGACCCATGTCATCAGTTTTGTTCACATGTAATATTTATTATTTCGTCAGGAGGCACTTTCTATAGCCCAAGATGAGGGAGATGTGTAATTCCTTCCATGCTCAACATGGAGTTGACACGTAGCATTTAAAAAGAATATTAATAACAAAAAATTATTTC
>ML826035.1:89059-112179 GCA_009831015.1 Picea engelmannii | reverse complement strand
GATTGTTGGTTGTGGAGCCTGATTATCTTCCTGATTTAGAGGTCTTTTACTTTCAGCCGTGTTTATACCCCATGAAGTATTTACACCCCAGAAGTATGTACACTCTTCCACGCGGGGGAGTGCAGAGGGGGTACCCCCTCTGCAGGGTCCAGGGGGGCTATCCCCCCGGCTAGGGGGTCTGGGGGCAAGCGGTCCCCCAGCGGGGGTTCGGGGGCAGCATCCCCTGGTAGGGTTCGGGGGCGAAGCCCTCGAAGCAAAAATTGCCTTGTAAAATTATAGTGTAATTTCATTGTAAATTTGGACCGTTCATTATAAGGTCGCAGATCTAATGATAGAGATTATGTTAGGGTTTTTTTCCCTAGAAGGCAACCCTCTTTTATGAGGGAAATGTATCGCGGCTATGGTTGATGGTGAATATTTTATTCTGAGAGAGGAGACTGTGAGAGAAAGAAGAGGAAGTTGAAACGGGTTTTGTTGTCGGTTGTATCCCTTCATTTTGCTGGATAATAATAAAGAAAGGACCTGGCAATTTCTCTGGTGGATGTAGCCCACACTGGGTGAACCATGTAAATCTGTGTCTCTTTTGTATTGTGTATCTTCTGTGTTTTATTTCCGCATTTGTTTTATTTTATTGCTCCGCGGTCCTGTTTTTCTAACAAATATCCTATGCCAAAGATCGCATAGACTATCACTATTATGTACCAGGGCCTATGTTGGATGACTAGATGGCTTATAGAGACTGCCATCACAAGTACCAATGACCTTTGTTTAGTCAAGACTCAATCCCTTTGGCCAAGAGAGAACCTATCCATCCATGAATTCCATTGCATACCCTTTGTCCTCCATAGCAGAGATATAAAGTATATTCTTCTTCAGTCCAGGTACATACAATACTTCACTCATCTTTAGAGGCTTTCCAGACTTCAAGTGAAATGAAGTTGTTCCAACTCCCTTGACTACATACTTGGTATTATCACCAATTTCCACCTGAAATCGTGAGGTCTCTTCTATGAAACCGGTGAGTGATTTTTGTGATCCATTTATATGACGAGAAGCTTCGCTATCTACCAACCAAGTCTCCATGGTAACCTACCTAGAACAAAACAAAAATATACAACCAATTGTAGCAGTTATGTGTCTTAAGGATGATCCCCTTCTCTACAAGTCCTCTGCTCTTATTCCATGTCAATTTTTCACATGCAACCTTATGTGACTAATTTCATATCTGAAAATTACTTGTTAGTGATTCAACAATAAACCCTAGCTATTATCACTGAACAATTTTACACTGAAATTATTGACTGAAAATTATAGCAATGGAAACAATCAATTTCATAAATACACATGAGACACAATTTATGTTCTGTAATTTTTGTCAAATTCAAAAATTTTGAGGTAAAAAATAACCCTCCTTGCTGATAGAAATTTACCAAAAACTGAGAACAACTTTGTCCTCTAAAAAAAACAAAATTAGAAAACCAAACCTCAGCAAAATCTATTGCATTTTCCAATCTCTGAAGCTATTGAATTTCCACCTACAGTTATAGAATTGCCACTTCCTGTAGCAACCAAACTGCCACCTGCAACTACAAAATCACCACATCAATCGAACTGCGACCTGCGGCTGTAGATTCGCCACTTCCTGTAGTAACTGAACTGCCACCTGGGGTTGTAGAATATCCACTTGATGCAGCAACTGAACATCCACCTAGGATTGTAGAATCGCCACTTCCTAAAATAACCAAATTTCCACCTGCAGCTGCAGAAACACCACTTCCTACAATAACCGAACTACAACCTGTAGCTACATAAACGCCACTTCCTGCAGCAACCGAACTGCCACCTGCAGCTGCGGAATCGCTACTTCCTACAAAAAGTGAACTACCACCTACGACTGTGGAAACGCCACTTCATGTAGTAACCAAACTGCCACATGTGGTTGCAGAACCACCAATTCATGTAGCTACAAAATCACCATGCCTCCTAGCACAAGTGTTTACTCACTTATGCTAACCCCATTATGTCACCATGAGATTTTTCACAATCTCTCCTCTCCTATCCTTATATAGGACTCTAATGAGTGAGTTTAGGAACCCCTTCTAAACTCAATAATTAATTAGAATATTTTATTCCTCTTTGTGGGTGTGAAACCCCAACACAAGCCCACAAAGCCCATCAACTTGTCCATAAGACCCTAGCCTCATTCCAAGGGTGTTTTCATTGAAACGAAAGGTTGATCTGGTGCCAACGAATATTCCCACATTCCTAACACCATGGACCCTAGTAGGAATACCTTTCGAAGCTACAAGAAATCAACAAGGAAAACCAAGAAAACCAAATCCACATAGTACTAATCCACTCACAATTTTTTAAAATTTCTCAATAAAAACCCCAATCTAGTTTCAAGAAGGAAGTTAGCAGAATTCTTGAGTTTCATTTTAGAAAATTCAAAGTGTAAAATCCATAATTTAGGGATTTTATTACCGAAACACAGAGTTTGAAATGGCATGAAGTTCCAACCATCTAAAAGAAGTTGGTTTCTTGAGTTTCCAACGAACAGCACCAGTGACCTTCTGCTCTCCTTTGTTTCAGAACATCCTCCCTCCAATCAAGCTCCACTGACACGGCTCGAACAAATTCCAGTGAACCCCTAATGCTATAACTAGTACTTGAAACACCACCCCAACCTTCATCATGATGAAGAATTGAAATCGAATCCACTCGAGACCCAGATATGGATTCATGGCCACCACAAGATTCAAGTCTGTCATTTCAATCTAAGCCCCAAACAAAAATTCCACTAGAGCCAAGCAAGGCTAGGATCACCAAATCAACTAGCAAACTCTAAGGAAATCCATAGGCTTCCATCACAAGATGTCAAAACTCGCAATCCAAAGAGCAATGAATAGCCACGAACCAAGCCTGCGGAACTAAATGATAAGGAGGAATGGAAATCTACCTCACACTCACCCTGAAAAGCTGCCAACCCCTTTCCATGAAGAAAGGATATAATAATAAATTCCTAACAATCCAAAATTTAAACAGACTAGGGGATTGAGCAATATCTTAAATCCTCATTTTTTGACAATTTTTTTGGGCTTAACTCGACGACAAGCTTGGCGCAATGATATGCCTCATAGTTCAGGTCTCATTTGATATGCAGAAAGGTAATCTAATCAAATGAAGAATGTTCACATTTGATTCTTCAGATCAAGTTCTTGAGTTTGTTCCCCTTAGGATTTAATTGGACTATCATTGATTTAATTACCAGCATTGAATCTCCAAAGTCACTAGTGATTGAATGTTTTCTCCCTTTGCAACAACTAATCCACATCACAGAGAATGGGCAGCTACCAGATTGTTTGAAACCTTTCTTAATCCCCATGCATATTGAACAATCGTATTTCCCCCGTGATCATAAATAAGCCTACATGCACATGCCACCCCTAAGCATTTAAAAAGAATACTAATCCCAAAAAAATTATTTCAATGTCATCCATAAATAAAATATTTCAATATCAACTTTATATAAAACACCTATATATAGATGTGGTGTGTTACTCAAAAAATTTATGTGGTGTGTTACTCAATACGAAAGAGATGTGTAATTCCTTTTGTGCCCAACATGGAGTTGACACGTGGAATTTAAAAAAAAAAAAGGAATATTGACAACTAAAATAACTATATCAATGTCAACCATAAATAAAATACTTCAATATCCCTCTTAAGTAAAATATCTCAATATCAACTTTATGTTAAATACCAATATATCAATAACAATGCACTATAAAATGATCTGGCACATTGATTTCAACTCTACATTTAAAAATAATTTGATGCACTAACTTTTAATGATATATTGCAAAATGAATTAATGCATTGAATTCATTGGTACTACACTTCAAAACAAACAAGTTGCATATATTTAAGCAACTATTTGGTGAAGGTATCAATTTTAGTATGCTAAAGGTGGGGGTGAATTACATTACATATTGATATCAAACAACATAGAATAGAATACAAATAGAAATATGAGAAACAAAATGTCAAATAAATGAAAATAATTAAAAGCAAATAAAATGAATGTGATTAGAATATGAATAGAATATACAAAAAAATGTCCACAAATATTAAAAATATAATGTGAATATAATGAATGGAAATATATAAACACATATTGTTAAAGGAAAATATATGAAGAACACATACTATCAAAGTATTATATAATGAGAGATATTATCAAACTCAGTGTTGATTTTCTAAGCAATTGCACACTACTCCAACCATCGTAGATCCATCTTAACTCTGGATCTATCATGCATCAAGAGGGATCAAATCCCTCAAGGAGAAAACATTTCTTAATATTTTTTAATCTAGAAAAGGTTTTCATATCAATGGATTTGATCCCCCTCGATGCATGATAGATCCAGAGTTAAGATGGATCTACGTTGATGTTGCTTTCATTGATGATCCATTTAGAAAAACTTGGATATATTTAACCAAGACCAAGGATGAGGTCTTTAACAGGTTCCAAAAGTTTAAATCTCTTGTTGAGAACAAGACAAGTAGGAAGATCAAGGTGTTGAGATTGGAAAATCAAGGGGAGTATACTTCTAGTGACTTTGAATCCCTTTGCAAAAAATTAGGGATCAAGAGGGAGTCAACAATACCTTACAATTTGCAACAGAATGGGGTTGCTAAAATAAATAGCATGTCCATCATAGAGATTTCTAAGTCTATGGTTCATGACTTATATTTTCCCATGTTCCTTTGGATAGAATCATTTTGTACTACAATCTACATATTAAATAGATTCCCTTGCAGGCCATTGAAGGAAAATACTCCAGAGGAAGCCTTCAAAAGGGAGAAACAAGATGTTTCTCATTTCAAGGTGTTTGGGACTCTGATTTACATTCATGTACTAGAGGAGAGGAGGATGAAGCTTGAACCCTCTAGTTTGAAGGGTGTTCTAGTTGGCTATAGTGAATCCTCTAAGGCTTACAAGGTCTATGTTCCATCTCAAAGGAGGATAGTAGTAATCCAGGATGTGAAGGTTGATAAGGATGTAGGGTATTTCAAGTCTTGGGAGCTCCCAACAATGATTGATGAGGAGACAACAGTTGTTACTCCAAGTGGTGATCCATAGGTTTCAAGGAGTTCGAGCGCCTTTCTCCCCTTGTGGTAGTTGCATCTTTGTCTGAGCTATGTTAAACTTTATTGGATCTCCTTTTCCCTTCAAGTCAAATAGGTTTGAGTAGAAGTGCATAGATATATTTACCACCCGGTACAGTGAGGAGGTCGAGGTGGCTTACACAAACATCACAAGGGATAGAGGATAAATTTGGTGCTCCAAAGATTTCTTTTTTAGTAATCCATCCTCTTAATAAATTTTCCAATTATATTGCACCATTGTTTTTCATCGTTGATGCAGAGCCTTCTAGTTATGATGAGGTAGCAGACAAGTAGATATGGCAGGGTGCCATGGTGGAGAAGTATAACTCCATCATGAAGAATGATGTGTTGTAATTTGTGCCAAGACCATAGGGTAAATCAATGGTTGATTCTAGGTGGTTGTACAAGGTGAATCATACAATTAATAACAGCATATAAAAGTACAAGGCTCAGGGTGTGTCTAGAGGATTCTCCTAGAAAGAGGGACTTGACTATGTGGATACCTTTTCTCTAGTTTCCAAGTATACTTCTATCAAGACCATTATGCCTTTAGCATCTATTTTTGGATGGAAATTATATCATATGGATGTTAATACAACCTTCCTTAATGGACCAATTGAGGAAGAAGTATACATTAATTAGTCGAGAGGGTTTAAGGTGCATAGGAGAGATACCCATGTATGCATATTTAATAAATCCCTTTACAGGTTGAGGTCGACACCCCATGCTTGGTACTCCGGGATTGATGAGTACCTGTTAGGTTTAGGATTTCACCAAAACCATTGCAGATCCCCATTCTGATTATCTACTTGATTGATTGGATCTGCATGTTTTGTTCATGTGTGTAGATGACTTGATACTTACAAAGAGTTCAAAGAAGCTCATTATAAGGTGCAAGTCTGAGTTGGCATGAGAATTTGACATGAAGGACATTGGACTAATGCACTATTTCTTTGGTCTAGAGGTGTGGTAAAGTATAGGTTAGGTTTTCCTTGAGTAGGGAAAACACGCAGTTGAGATCCTAAAAAGGTTCCAATTGATTGATTGTAAACCCATGACCATTCCTATGATGTTGAATTTGAATTTTTATGTTGAATTGATTCAAATTTGATAGATACGTTGATGTATAGACAGTTTATTGGATCCTTGATGTATCTATTAACAAAATCCATGATATATGTTTTGAATTGAACACCCTTATCCAGTGCATGGATGAGTCAAGTTAGATTCACTACATATATTTAAAACATGTGCTCTGATATTTGAAGGGAATGGTATATTATGCTCTAATATATGCAAGAGATGGTGAGATGTTGTTGCATGGATTCATTTATTTTCACTAAGTAGGAGATACAAGTGACAAGGAGAGTAGTTCAAGGTGTTGTTTGAGTTTAGGTTCAAGAGTGATTTCCTAGTTCTATAGAAAGTAGGATCTAGTGGCATTGAAGTCAGTAGAGGCAGAGTATATAGCAGCTAGCATTGTTGGTTTTGAGGCCATATAGATTTGCAAGTTGATTGAAGACCGGGTACATGAGATGTTGTATCCTATGTGATCTACTATGACAATCTAAATTGTATCAAACTCTCTAAGAATCAAGTATTCCATGAGCACTCTCAGAAAATTGACATCAAATGTTGGAATTAATGTCATTGATGTCAAAGGATTTACGGCATTATAATACACATAGAATTTCCAAGATGTGTGTGTGTGTGTGTGTGTGTGTGTGTGTGTGTGTGTGTGTGTGTGTTTACAAGTATATTAAAAAAGGGGTGCATGTGAAAAAAGTAAAATGGTGGTTTCAAACCCATGGGTTTGGGGTATTTACCCATGGTATTGGAATTAATTATTTAATTAATGGACATGTCCCTTCATGAAGGGTTATGAAAAAGCATAAAAAAAAAAAGTATTGAGATAGAGTAAGTATATGAAAAATGGATGAGCAAAGATTGAATATCATTCCAAAAGGGAAGAGTTGTGAAATCAGTTTCACGACAGCTTGGCATTTTCACGATAACTTATTTTATGGGATGTTTCAGACCTTGAAATTTTGAAGAGACATAGAATATATTTGGGTACATGTGGTAAACATTTCAAATGTTGGTTCATTACACTTTCATAGATATTCCTTGTGTAATTCAAGGTTCCTGAATGCTCCTAAAATTAATTTTAAATAGGTCAACTTGGAACTTTTGCTATAACTTATTTTCTAGGACGTTTTAAACCTTGAAATTTTGAATAGATAGAGGATAGATGCCTATGTATATGTGATCAAAATTTCAGATGTTGTATCACTACAATTTCATAGATATGATCTGTGGAAGTTAGCGTTCCTGAATTCTCCTGAAATCGGTTTCAAACATGTCAGTTTGGAATTTTCACTATAATTTCTTTTATGGGACTCTTCAGACTATGAAATTTTTACAAGATAGAGGAGACACACAGAAGTAGCTCAGGTAAAATTTTCATATTTTGTATTGTTGTACTTTCTGAGATATTCTATGTGGAATTTAGGGTTCATGAATGCTCTTGAAATCAATTTCAAACAGGTCAGTTTTGAATTTTCACTGTAACGTATTTTATGGCACTCTTCATATTGTGAATTTTTTCCAGAAATGAGGAGACATACAGAAGTACCTGGGGTAAAAATTTCAGATGTTGTTTCTCTCCACTTTATGACATATGTTCTTTGGAATTTAGGGTTTCTGAATGGTCTTGAGATCAGTTTCAAACAGATCATTTTGGAATTATCACTATAACTTCTTTTCTGGGAACCTTCAGACTGTGAAAATTTCAGAGAACATAGGAGACATATAGAAGTACCTTAGGTAAAAAAATTAGAATCATATTTGAAAAATTGGATATGTGGCATATTGTACAAGTTCGTTCTTGGGAATATGCCCAGAATAGCAAGCTTTGAGAAAGTTTATATTTGGAAATTCAATTTTGGTCAGACCTGGTAAAGGAAGAAGCAGTGAGTAGACCTAGTGAAGGAAGAAGAAAAGAGTAGACCTGGTAAAGGTAGAAGCAGCGATCAGAATTGATGAAGGAAGAAATAGCACACAGACTCAATGAAGGTTGGTGTAGCTTAGAGATTGGTGTCTCTTGCTAAGTTGGTGCTCAGCTTTGGGGATTGGTGTCTCCAGTAGATTGGTATCTATGAAAAATTGTAAGAGATTGGTGTATCTTGTTAAGTTGGTGCTTAGATGTGGGGATTGGTGTCTCCAGTAGATTGGTGTCTACGAAGATCTGTAAGAGATTGGTGTCTCTTGCTAAGTTGGTGATTAGGGATGGGGATTGGTGTCTCCAATAGATTGGTGTCTATGAAGATATGTAAGAGTAGGTTGGTGCCTACCAATATTTATACCAGTGGGTATTGGTGTCTCCAGTAGGTTGGTGCCTACAAATAATTATAAAGAGAAGTTTTTTGGTTTTCTCTAGAAAGGGTTTCGACGTAAATCTTTTGTTCCATGTTCTGCAGTTAATAGATCTCATATGTGATTGTTTTCTTATGGTTGATGAATGTTTGAAAAAGAAAAAAAATGTATTATAATGATTCACCCCCACCCCTCTCAATATAAGTGTGTTCTCAACAATTGGTATCGAAATTAGTTCATTCGAAAATAGCCTAACCACTGGAAGGTATATCTCGGGAGCACACATGGCCAGTCAAAAAGGTTTCTCCACAAACAAGGCTTCATTGTTTGACAAAAAAAACTATGCCTTATGGGGAATAAGGATGAAAATGTATTTAATGGCTCTTAGTTTTGATATTTGGAATCAGTCGTGATTGGTTATACATCCCCAACAACTCCACCAACATGTGCGTTCGAGAAGAAACCTAGTGAAAATAATGCAAAAGACATGAATGCCATCTTTTGTAGTCTACCAAAATCTGAGTTTGTCAAGGTGATGCATTGTGGATAAGAAAAATAAATTTGGGAAAAGATTCAAAATATATATGAAGGCAATGACAAGGTTAAGATGGAAAAGCTCCAAACTCAAAGAAGAGAGTTTGAGAGTATGAAAATGAAAGACAAAGAAAATGTTGCATCTTATCTCCTCTGTGTGGACAAAATTGTCAAGACCGTCAAAGGACTTGGTGAAAAGGTTGAAGAACCGATGATTGTACAAAATATGTTAAGGTCACTCCCCTTAATATTTGATGCCAAAGTTTCCACCATTGAAGAAATAAAGGATTGTGATTCATTAACAATGGATGAATTGCATAGGATCCTCAAGGCATATGAAACGAGGATGGAGAAATAAAAGCCATCAAAAAAAGAAGCATTCTCCAAAGGCTCAAAGAAGACAAAGAATAAAGAGATGAATCAAGCTATAGCTTCAAAAAATGAATCAAATGCAAAGGAAGCACATTTTGTGAGAAAACTCAAAAAGGGATCTCGAAAATACAAAGGTAAGATTCCCTTTAAATGCTTTAATTGTGCAAAAGTAGGACATTTTGTTGATAAGTGTCCATATGCAAAGGATGAAAGTAGTGATGATGAATAATACCATAACATGAAGAAAGGGAGAAAACACAATCAACACAAAAAGAACCACAAATGGGACAAGAATGAAAAGAAGAACTCTTATAAGCACAAAAAGAGTCTGTTCTCAAAAGGGGTTAGTGAAGGGAAAGAAACGGTGGTTTCAGAAGAAGAGTAAAATGTCAAAACATATGGAGAAGTGGATCTTGAAGAGGAACTCTTGTGTGCCTTAAGTGAAATAAAGAATCTTGGGGAAAAAAAATTGAAACAAAAGGAGTAGCTGCAAAAATATGAAGAAGAGGATCGTCATTCAAAATCCAAAATGTTGAAAAGCCTTGAAGAAACAAAAAAGAATATCACGAACCTAAATGTTCAATTAGAAGAATAAATAAGGATGGAAGAAATGGTGAGAATCCAACTGAATAAAAAGGAAGAAAACTGTGAAGAGATAAAATCTGAAATTGTTTCATTAAGAAAGGAACTGGAGAAAACAACTATTAAGTTGAATAAAAGCTTGAAGTTTGAAAAGAGTACTAAAACCTTAGACAATATCATCAATTATCAAAGGTATCCATTCATTAAGACTGGTCTTGGATATGATGTTGGTTTTTCCTCCCTACCTACACCTAGATTTGCTACAACCAAGGAAGTTTGATTTGTTGCAGGAGGAGTTTAGAGCGTTTTTCCATAAGAACAACCTATTGTTGATTGTGCCAAACATATTGATGAGTTGCATGTTCCTCACAAGCCATAATTTGAGCATGATGTTACATATGAAATTGTTTTTGATATGTTGGGATGTTCTACTCCTATAAGTGAACCTGACCATGAGCCTACTTCCTCTAATCATCTAGCACAAAAATTTGTTACCTATCATCATCCTCACCATAAAAAATGAAGGAATGTCAATCATGGATTTAGATCATTGCAAAAGAGATGTGAAAGACATAATTGTGGAGAAATATTGACTACCAAGATAGATTGTGGTTGGATTGATGGATGGTCATGGAATCATTGGACCAGATGTTTGAGGACTTCATATCATTTTGTATCATCAATTATACATTTGTGCAATGTTCCTATTACTTACTAATGATTTCCTTGGAAGTGGTATGTAACATCCCCATTATAATCCCCAGTTTGATTAATGATTATGTAGATGTAATACATGGCTACTACCAAGCGATGTAAGATGTGAATTGTATTTAAATGTTTTAATAATAAAATGTGATGTCAGTTTCTAAGGGTACATGGACAAGAGATGGGGGATGAATTAATCCAAAAGAGAGGGGAGTGTATAGGATAATGGCCAAGAGGGGTCCAAGGGGGGAAATACTCATGTTTATGGATTTAACCCATTTTCTTAAATTTGTTATTGTATATAAACCTTCTAATATCTGATTGAGTGTTCCTAAAGCCAATCATTGAATACATGTAAGAGGGTGGGTGTTCCCTTGTGTTCCCTTGAATTATTGTATGATTGAGTGTTCCCTTGAGTTCCCAGCAAAGATATCCCTAGCTACATGTACCATAGAGACACTGATAAAAAAATGGCACATCACTTGGGTTATCCCTGATAAATGGATGGTACATCCCTTGGGTTAACCATGATAAATGGATGGTACATCCCTTGGTTTATCCCTGATAAACGGATGGTACATCCCTTGGGTTATCCCTGATAAATGGATGGTACATCCCTTGGGTTATCCCTAATAAACAGATGGTGCATTCCTTGGGTTGGGCATGTCAATAGGAAGAGAGTTGGTGGAAAGGTCGGGATGTTTGTAGGATAATATCAGTTGGGTTGAGAGATTTATGAGTTGTGAGTGGAGTGTGAGAGACCACCCTCTTTTTTGGATTGATAGCCTCATCTCAGGGGTGACTGGATGTTGAGATTTGGAACAGTCAGTCTATGGTTGGGTGGAATGTCCATCCCAAGCAGTTGGTTTCATGATTCGTGTTTAAGATAAGTGTTTTATATTGTACTAAGTTATTTACATGTGTTATTGTTGTGCATGAACTATGTGTGAATGAGAATGACTTACATGATGTTGTAATGAAGGTTTAGTTGTATCTCATGTTGATTATTATCATGCTTTAGATGCATAAGTTTTATGGTTATTACCCTAGCTAAATATGTTCTAAATTGTAGTTGTAGGCTATGGGAAAACGGATAATAGAAAAAGAATGGTTTTAATTAGCAGAAGTTTCATGTTAAGTGTATTCCACACATATTGTTTCCTAGTTGGAGGCCAGGTACGTTACTAAAATGGTATCAGAGTTGATAAAGAGAAACTTTTAGCTGACGTGGCCTGGCCATGGTGGTTGGGTACGTTACAAAGTGGTATCAGAGCCCATTTTTCAACACTAAGCCTGGATGGTCCAATTAGTGGAATGAAAAAGTGAAAATTACAGACTTTACAGGAAAATTGTTTGACGAAATGCCGAAAAAAGGATGTATGAAACTCGTTTGTTGAAATTACTGCAGTAAAATTGAGAGAAATTTCATGGGTAATATGAATAATTGACCCCTTTGGAAATCAAGAATAAGCAAATTGGAAAAAATTTGGTATTTTTTCGTACGTTGATGTCATCATGACGTGGGGGGGGGGAACATGTCAGTTGACGTGGCGGAAAGTACACGGAGGTAGGGAGATAGAAAAATGGCTAAGTGTTGGACTTATTATGAGTCTGTGAGTCTGCAAGTTCACGAGTCTGCGAGTCCGCAAGGGTAAAAATGGCTAAGTGTTGGACTTATTTTGAGTCCATGAGTACGTCAGTCTATGATTCTGTGAGTCTCCAAAGGTAAAAATGGCTAAGTGTTGGACTTATTATGAGTCTCTGACTCTGTAAGTTTGGGAGTCCGCAAAGGTAAAAAAAAAAAGCTAAGTGTTGAACTTATTATGAGTTCATGAGTCCGTGAGTATGTGAGTCTGCAAAGGTAAAAAATGGCTAAGTGTTGGACTTATTATGAGTCTGTGAGTCTGTGAGTCCATGAATCCTTAAAGGTAAAAAAAATAAATGGCTAAGTGTTGGACTTATTATGAGTCTGTGATTCCGCGAGTCTGGGAGTCCGCAAATGTAAAAAAATGGCTAAGTGTTGTACTTATTATGAGTCTGTGAGTCCATGAGTCTACGTGTACGCAAAGGTAAAAACAATTAAGTGGTGGACTTATTGTGATTCCATGATTCTGTGAGTCTACGAGTCCACAAAGGTAAAAATGGATAAGTGTTGGACTTATTATGAGTCTATGAGTCCGCAAGTCCGAAGAAGTATAAAAATGAGTAAGAGTTGAGACTTTTTGGATGGACTTATGAAAGGAAGAATTATGCTTTCGGGAGTCCACAAGTCTGCAAGTCTGTGATTCTGTGAGTCTGAATAGATGGAAAATTAATCTAAGTGTTAAGAATTTTTGGAAGGACTTATGAAAGGAAGAATTATGCTTTTGTGAGTCCTCAAGTCTACGAGTCTGTGAGTCTAAATAGATGAAAAAATAATCTAAGTGTTGAGACTTTTCATACGGACTTATGAAACGGAGAATAATTCTTTCTTGAGTCTGTAAGTCCTCTATTCCGTGAGTCTGAATAGATAAAAAATTAATCTAAGTGTTGAAACTTTTCAGGAAAACTCGTGAAAGAAATAATTATGATACAGTATGGGAACACAATTGTACATAATTTCATGGATCTTGTTAATTATTTTAGCCTAACAAATTTTGTTGGCTGCAAATCTTGCAGAATTTGAGGTACAGAAACAAACTTAGTTATTATATGAGAACTAAATCCATGGAAGATGCTCAAAGGTCTGCATATCAGCATGGGGAATGTTGAGACAGAGTCAAATGGAAGAAGAGATAAGAAAGAGCATGTCATTATGAGAAGTCTACATAGGGAAGCGTAAAGCTACAGGGATGATAATGAAAGGATTATGAAGGCTTGGGAAGAGATACTTCAGAGCTTGAACATGTTGCATAAGAAAGTTAACAAAGATTATGGCACCAAGCAAGAAGCTACTTCTAAACAAGTATCAACATCAAGATCTCATAGAAAAAGGGATGATCATGGAAATGATAGGCAGACAAGAAGCATGAGCAGGCTCCATCATTATCCAAGGCATTCCATTGGAAGAACTCATTCAAGTTCAGGACCAGGAAGCAGCCCAAGTGTGTCTCATTTTCAGAGGCAAAGAAGAATGCCTAAGGTAGACATCTTGCAAGGTGAACTCGTGAAAATAAAGCCACCTACTTTCAATGGTGAGCACGGGAAAGAAGAGGAATAGGCTTGGTTTTTGGAAATGAAGAAATATTTCCAGCTACATGACTATCCATCCCAGGTAGAAGCTAGGATTCCCACCTACCACTTGCAAGGAAAGGCGGCCATGTGGTAGGATCAACTAAGAAACCCAAGAACGTCGATGAGAAGAGAATCTCATGGAGGAAATTCAAATGATATTTCTGAGAAAAATATTTTTTCGAGCATTACTATGAGAGAAATATGAAAGAGTTCTTTGAACTCGAGTTGGGAACCATGACAATGGAGGAATATGAAAAGCGGTTCTTTGAATTGTTGAAGTATGTTGAATTCATCAGGGATGAGAAGGTTAAAATCCAAAGGTTTCTAAGTGGGTTACCTTCCTTCTATAGTGACAAGATTCAATATGACAACCCCAATACCTTGGAGGAAACCATAAGGAGAGAAAGGCACCTTTATGAGAAAAGAAAAGGAAGGACAATGTTCCAAAAGACATGGAATGACAGGATGAAAGAGAAAAATGATCAAAGACAGAAAGGTTTTAAGCCACCCTTTTTCAGAAATAACTCCCAAGCAAGTCAGCAAGTCCAAGCAACCCAAAATGATCAAAAGAATGCAGATTCATTTGGGAAAAGGCCAAGGCAGCAACCTGTTCAATGTTGGGGATGTGGGGGGAATCATTTATCTAAGGACTGCCCTCATAAAGGATAAATAATGGGGACTTCTCACAACATTCAGGAGGATGAAACAATGGGAGACATGGGAGGAATTATACCAAGGATTTATGCATCCTTGGACAACAAGCGGGAATAATATCAATCCCCCATGATCGAAGTGGAAGGCAAGATTGATAACCATCCCATAGAAATTTTAATTGATTTCGGAGCTAGCCATAGTTACATAAATGATAACATTGATTAAATATTTCACTTGCAAAGAAGTAAGCATAAGAAATATTGGTTAGTTCGGTTAACCACGGGGGCTAAGAGAAAGATCAATGAGTTGGTTAAAGATTGTCAAATAGACATGAATGGACTCAACACGGAGGTAGATGTAAACATCATTCCATTGGGTTCATATGACTGTATAATTGACATGGATTGGTTGGAAAAGCATCATGTTGTCCTAGACTTTTACAACAATACAATCACATGTATTGATGAGGAAGGGTTGCAAGGAAAGATTCAAAGCATTCCAAGAGTCGTAGTTGTTAGAGAGATTTTAGCTATGCAGTTGAAGAAGAGCTTCAGGAATGGATGTCAAGTGTTTTCAGCCAATATGGAGGAGGAAGCCAAAGATAAAGTGGCAAGCATTGAGGACCATCCGTTCTTGAGGTATTTTGAAGATGTTTTATGGAAATCCCAGGATTTCCGCCAAAGAGAGACATTGATTTCTCTATCGATTTGGTGACAAGATTTTCCCTAGTGTCTAAGATACCATACAAAATGGGTACACCATAATTGAAGGAGTTGCAGATGCAACTTGAAGAGTTGTTAAAAAATGGGTATATATTCCCAAGTATGCCCAAGTGTGTCACCTTAGGGATCCTTGGTTCTATTTGTGAAGAATAAGGATGGAACCTTAAGGTTTTGTATCGATTTCAGGAAACTTATTAAGGTTACCATAAAGAATAAGTATCATTTACCCAGAATTGATGATTTGTTTGATCAGCTGAAAGGTGCAAGAATATTTTCAAATATTGACTTGAGATCAAACTATCATCAAGTAAAGATAAGGGAAGAAGACATCAACAAGACAACATTCAGAACAAGATATGGGCATTATTAAATCATGGTAGTACCATTTGGACTATCAAATTCCCCAACAGTTTTTATGTGTTTGATGAATGGAGTGTTCATGGAGTATCTGGACAAGTTTGTAATTCTGTTCTTAGATGATATACTCGTCTATTCCAAAACATAAGAGGAACATGAGAAACATTTAAGAATGGTTTTACAAGTTTTGAGAGAGCACATATTATATGCTAATCTAAGTAAGTGCATATTTTATCAAAAGAAGATTCACTACATGGGGCATATAATATCAACAACAGGGATAGAAGTGGATCATGAGAATATAGAGGCCATTAGAGGATGGCTAGTGCCAAATAATGTGACAGAGGTCAGATCATTCATGGGTCTTTATGGTTATTACTGAAGATTCATAAAAAAAAATTCAAATATTGCAAGTCCAATCACTTCTTTGCAAAAGAAGGGTGTGAAGTTTGAATGGACTTCCAAGTGTGAAGAGAGTTTTCAACAGTTGAAAAGAATATTTACAAGTGCTCCAATCTTGAATATTGCAGATCCAAACGAATATTTTGTTGTGTGCATTGATTCATGCAAGGAAGGTTTGGTGGAGTCCTTAGTCAAAAGGATCATGTGGTATGCTATGAGTCCCAAAAATTAAAAGAGCATGAGAGGAATTATGCTACCCATGACTTGGAGTTAGCATCGATTGTACATGCATTGAAAATGTGGAGGCATTACCTTTTGGGTAAGAAATTCAAGCTAAGGATAGATCATTGTGGTCTGAAGCATTTGTTTGGACAGCCAACACTAAATGATAGGAACACTAGATGGCTGGAATTTCTAAGTGAATATGAATTTGAAATTAAGCACATAAAAGGAAAGGAAAATCAAGTGGTCAGTGCACTCAGTAGGACAGCTTATGAAGTGCATATTGCAGCCATTATCATGTACAGGACAGATCTGAAAGACAAAGTTATTGCAACAGCAAATTCAGATAAGAATTATTTAAAAATAAAAGAGACATTACAGCAAGGAAATTTTCACCAGAAATTTAATTATTATGAGCTGAAAGAAGATGGAATTCTCATGTACAAAAGTAAGATGTATGTGACGAATTCTAATGAGATGAAAAATGAAATGCTAAAGGAGATACACAATGTGCCATATGTAGGGCACCCAGTATATTAGAAGACAATTGCGGCAATAAGAAGTTAATATTTTTGGTCGGGAATGAAGAAAGAAGTGGCTAATTACATAGCCAGATGTCTGGAATGCCAAAAAGTAAAGACATAACATAGACACCTAGCAGGTTTTCTATAGCCATTACCCATTCTGGAATGGAAGTGGGAAGTTGTCTCAGTTGATTTTATTACTAAGCTACCCAGAACAGTAAAGAAGCATGATTCCATCATGGTAGTGGTGGATAAGTTGACTAAAGCAACGAAATTCATTCTAGTAAAGACTACACACAAGGCAGCAAATATTGCAGAAATATATTACAGAGAAGTTTCTAGGCTACATGGAGTGCCTAAGGAAATAGTTTCATACATGGATCCAAAGTTTACTTCCAATTTTTGGAAGGGTTTGTTCAAAGGCTTTGGGACAAATTTAAACCTCAGTACAGTGTATCATCCAGAGACCGATGGGAAAACAGAAAGGAGTAACAGAATAATTGAGGACATGCTTAGAATGTATGTGATGGATCATCCATCGAAGTGGGAATATTATATTCATTTAGTTGAATTTTCCTACAACAATGGGTATCAGACCTCCTTGAAAATGAGTCTGTTTGAGGCATTGTATGGCAAGAAATGTAACACCCCAACGAATTGGGATAATCCAGTAGATAGAGAAGTTTTTGGGCCAGAATTGTTAAAAGAAATGGAAGATAAGATGGAAAGGATTAAGCAGAATTTGAAGGCTACCCAAAATAGGAAAAAAAATTATGCAGACAGGAACAAAGTTTTCAAAGATTTTAAAGTGGGAGAACATGTGTTTTTGAAAGTGAAGGCAAAGAGCAGTTCACTAATATTAGGAAGTTGCCCAAAGTTAGCAGCAATATATTGTGGTCCTTTTGAAATACTAGAAAAGATAGGGCCAGTTGCAAACATGTTAAATTTGCCTGCATCCATGAGAGTGCATAATGTATTTCATGTGTCATTACTTAAAAAGTACATACCTGATGCTAATCATTTAATTGATTGGAATGTGATCCAGGTGGAGCACGAAGGGGATTTCCGGGTGGAACCAGTACGCATCCTGGATCAGAAAGTCAAAGTGCTCAGGAAAAAATCCATAGGGATAGTAAAGGTTCAATGGGCATGTTACGATCCCGAATATGCTACATGGGAACATGAAGAAAACATGTGAGTAGAATACCAGCAAATTTTTGACAATTTTGAAGAAGACAGAATGAAAGACTCTGTTTTGAACAACTAGAGTTCTAGAACCACATCTTAGAGTCTTGTCCAACTGCACTGGGGACCTTGATAAACAAATGGTGCATTCCTTGGGTTAGCCCTGATAAACATATGGCACATCCCTTGAGCATCCATGATAAATAAATGGTACATTCCTTGGTTCGGCTAGTTGAGATGAACATTAGATTTTGGTTGGAGTTGTTGTTGGAGCTATTAAATTGCAAAAATTTTATTTCTAATTATTGTGATATAAATTTTCATATAGGTATATCGGCATAGAGTGAATCGAGGACTATGCACCATTGTAGGGGAGGGGGAATGTAACATCCCCATTATAATCCCAAGTTTGATTAATGCTTATGTATATATAATATGTGGCCATGGCCAAGCAATGTAATATGTGAATTGTATTTCAATGTTTTAATAATAAAATGTGATGCAAGTTGCTAAGGGGACATGGACAAGAGATGGGGACTGAATTAATCCACAAGAGAGGCGAGTTTCTAGGATAATGTCCAAGAGGATTCCAAGGGAGGAATTACCCATGTTTATGGGTTTAACCCATTTTCCTAACTCTGTTATTGTATATGAACCTTCTGATATCTAATTGAGTGTTCCCAAAGTCAATCATTGAATACATGTAAGAGGGTGGGTGTGAGTATTCACATCCTGAAGTTATTGGGCACATGGGGGTTGAGTACAATCAGCTTGGGGAAGAGTGTGAGTCAAGAAAGGAAAGAAAAAGAGAGGTAACAATAGTTCGAACAGTTTGGGAGAAGAAGTTCAATTTTTTGAATGGAAGGGGGACAGGGAGAGGAAAAGAGATCTTGGAGCAGGTGCAGCCATAGGAGGGCGAAGTCTGGAGCGTAACTGGAGTGTAATTAGAGAAAATTGGAGCTGGATAACTGAAGATTCGGGTTGTCAGCTCGGAAGAGTGAACTCCTGCATGATTTGCATTGAAACAAAAAGTGTTTTTATTGGTTTGTTGATAGATTTCCTAGCAACAGTTTCCCTTGTGTTCCCAGCTGAGAGATTCCTAGCTACCTGTACCAGAGAGACCCTGATAAATGAATGGAACATTCATTGGGTTATCCTTGATAAATGGATTTTACATCCCTTGGGTTAACTATGATAAACGGATGGTGCATCCCTTGGGTTATCCATGATAAACAAATGGTACATCCCTTGGGTTATCCCTGATAAACAAATGGTGCATTCCTTGGGTTGGGCAGGTCAAGAGGAAGAGAGATGGTGGAAAGGTCAAGACAATTGTAGGAGAATATCATTTGGGTTGAGAGATTTATGAGTTGTGAGTGAAATGTGAGAGACAACCCTCCTTTGTGGATTGCTAGCCTCATCTCGAGGGTGACTGGTTATTGAGATTTGGAACAGTCATTCTATGGTTGGGTGGAACGTCCATCCCAAGAAACTAGTTGCACGATTCTTTTTTAACATAAGTTTTTTATCTTGTATTGAGTTATTTACATGTGTTATTGTTGTGCATGAACTCTGTGTGAATGAGAATGACTTATATGTTGTTGAAATGAATGATTTAGTTGTATCTCATGTTGATTATTAGCATGCTTCAAATGCATGAGTTTTATGGTTATTACCATAGCTAAATCTGTTATAAATTGTATTTGTAGGCTATGGGAAAATGGATAACAGCAAAATAATGGTTTTAGTTAGCAGAAGTTTTGTGTTAAGTGTATTTTGCACGTATTGTTTCCTAGTTGAAGACTAGGTACGTTACTAAAATGGTATCAAAGATGATAAAGAGAAAATTTTAGCTGATGTGGCCCAACCATGGTGGTTAGGTACGTTACATGGTCGATCAAGGATCGACCCGACATGAAAATTGACTAGATTTTTGACTCAGTATTCAATGATTGAGTTTCGATTGGGTTGTTTTTCAACTAGAATTTTCAACAAGAACTATTTCTGCTACTTATTGATCCCTCAAGGGGGGGGTACTTGAATTTGTTGATATGTGAACCCAACTGATGTCTTGTTGACTCGATTGTTTCTTTTTTAATCGACTTGGATTTGTTGAGATCGATTGAACCATGTTCGATTATTGTTGGAGATGTACTACTAATTATGTTGGATACAGAGATTGTTTGGATTGACGGAGACTGATTATCTTACGTTGTTGGTGACAGTGTTCAAACTTCTTCAAGAGTGTTGTTTTACTGTGTTTGAGAAGTTTTTGAAATCAAAACAAATTAAAGGACATATAATTAGTAGTAATATCCATCTCATCAAGACACTAAGTGCTTAAGGAGAAGCACAAGTTCATGGGCAACACCCCTTTTACATTGATGTCAAAGGGGGAGAGTTTCAAATAGGGGGGAAATTCTTTCTATTCTTTGGAATTTATAGAGAAGGAGAGAGTTGCAGATAGGGGAATAATTCTTTCTATGCCTAGTGGACTATGTGTTTCGTTGAAAAATTTCCATCAATGAAAAAGGGGGATATTGTTGGAATTATTGTCATTGATGTCAAAGTATTTACAATGTTACAATACACACGTCATTTCCAAGATTGATTTATGTATATAAGTTTAAAAGTATATTAAAAAAGAGGTGCATGTGAAAAAGTAAAAAGTGAAATGGTGGTTTCAAACCCATGGGTTTGGGGTATTTGCACATGGTATTTAGGGTATTTTCCCCTGGTATTGGGAATTTTGTATTTAATTAATGGACATGTACCTTCATGAAGGGTTATGAAAAGTAAAAATAAATAAATTATTGAGAGAAAGTGAGTGTGTAAAAAATGGATGAGCAAAGATTGAATATCATTCGAAAAGGGAAGAGTTGTGAAATTAGTTTCAGATCAGCTTGGCATTTCCGCGATAACTTTTTGGGGGGGATGTTTTAGACTTTGAAATTTTGCAGAGACGGAGGAGAGATCGTTGGGTACATGTGATAAAAAATTTAGATGTTGTTTCAATATAATTTTGGATATATTCCCTGTGGAAGTTAGGGTTCATGGATGCTCCTGAAATCAATTTCAAACATGTCAGCTTGGCACTTTTACTATAAATTATTTTCTAGGATGTTTTAGACCTTGAAATTTTCATAGATAGAGGAGAGATCTTTTTTTACATGTGATCAAAATTTCAAATTTTGGTTCCCTATACTTTCAGAGATATGCTATGTGGAAGTTAGGGTTCTTGAATGCTCCTAAAATCAGTTTGAAACGGTTCAATTTGGAATTTTCACTATAACTTATTTTATGGGACTCTCCAGGCTATGAAATTTTTAAAGAAGAGAGGAGACATACAGTAGTACCTCAGGTAATAATTTCAGATGTTGTTTCTTTGTACTTTCTGAGATATGTTATGTGAAAGTTAGGATTCCTAAATGATCTTGAAATTAGTTTCAAACAGGTCATTTTGACATTTTCACTGTAACATTTTTTATAGGACTCTTCAAACTGTGAAATTTTTACAAAACAGAGACATACAGAGGTAACTTAGGTAAAAAATGTACTTAATGGTTCATTATACTTTCTGAGATATGCTATGTGGAATTTAGGGTTTCCGAATGGTCTTGAGATCAATTTCAAACGGTTTGGTTTGGCATTCTCACTATAACTTGTTTTCTGGGACCGTTCACGTTATGAAAATTTTAGAGAATAGAGGAGACATACAGAAGTACCTTAGGTAAAAATTTCAAAATGAGATTTGTAAAATTGGATATGTAACATGTTGTACATGTTCGTTCTTGGGAAGAGGACCAAAACAACAATCTTTGGGAAAGTTATCATTTGGAAATTCAAATTTTGGTCAAAACTGGTAAAGGAAAAAGTAGCGAGAAAACCTCGTGAAGGAAGAAATTAGTACACCTGGTATAGGCAGAAGCAATGATAAAACCTAGTGAAGGCAGAAATAATAAGAAAACTTGGTGAAGGTTGGTGTAGCTCAGAGATTGGTGTCTCTTACTAAGTTGGTGCTTAGTGGTGGGGAATGGTGTCTCCAGTAGATTGGTGTCCACGAATATATGTAAGAGATTGGTGTCTCTTGCTAATTTGGTTCTTAGATGTGGGTATTGGTGTCTTCAGTAGATTGGTGTCTACGAATATCTATAATATATTGGTGTCTCTTGCTAAGTTGGTTCGTAGAGGTGGGGATTGGTGTCTCTGGTAGATTGGTGTCTATGAATATATGAAAGAGTAGGTTGGTTCCTTCCAGGATTTTTTCCAGTGGGGATTGGTGTCTCAAGTGGGTTGGTGACTACAAATATTTGTAACATTAGGTTGGCTCCTACAAACAATTATAAAGATAATTTTTGTGGTTTTCTCCCGAAAGGGTTTCCACATAAATCTTGTATTCCATCTTCTACAGTTAATAGATATCATATGTGATTCTTTTCTTATGGTTGATAAACATTTGAAAAGTAAAAAAATTTCCTATACCTATTTACTGTTGATTAAGGTTGGTTGTCATTGATTTCAACCCTTGAAGAAAGACCTGTAGCACAAAGTTTTGGGTAATGGACCCAATAGTGTTTGATGTAAATATGACTCATTATTGTTTGTTCATGGTTGATAAGAAGTAAATATGGATGAACTCCAAAGTGGTCCCCTTATGGTGAAAGCCCTCACGGGAAGACGCTTTGTGGAGTAAGATAACCCATGCTTAATTATGGAATAATGAGNAGATGAAGGAAAGTGAATTTGTCAAGGAAAATATCCTATATGGATAGTTCTTGTCATGTCATTTCCGGTGGTATGTGGAATGTCACATAATTCCTCACTGTTAGAGAGTTATGGCCATGAGAAGTTGGAGACCCCAGGTTTGGGTAATGAACCCAAGTTTGTTTGATGGATAATGGTATGAGTTATGATATATTTTCAGATAATACTATTCTATATGTATAGTACATGTCATTCCATTTCTGTTGGTATGTAGAACGTCACATAACTCCTCACGGTTTGAGAGTTATGGCCTTACGAAGTTGGAGGGCCCTCATATGTCATCTAGAAGCCCCAAAAGGTCAAAGTAATCAAAGTGGTTTAAGAGATTTTAAAAGGT
>ML826035.1:47008-85598 GCA_009831015.1 Picea engelmannii | reverse complement strand
CAAGTGATGCCTTATATAGGCTCATGGCCGGGGATTCGACCCTGGAACCTCATTCAATCAAATAACGGCACTCATCCACTTGAGCTAACCCACAGAGCTATTCATTCTTATACATTTACTGTGGCATTGATATATATATATATATATATATATATATATATATATATATATATATTCAATTTTTTTTTAATTTTGTTGCAGCAGATTAGTTGTCTTCCTTCAATTTCTTGGAAGTGGAATAGCTATTCATTCAATAGATACTTGAAATTTGAATGGTCAAGGACTAGGGGATTAGAGAAAATATGATTAAATTTAGTGTGACCAAAATTCAATGGTTGGGTTTCCACGGGAAATGAAATTTGACTAAAAAGGTCTGGTGGCCAAAGGACATGATCAAACTTGATCTGATACCAAATGAGAGGAGCAAAGTTCGTTCACACATAAATTATCCAAAATATCTGAAATATAGAGTAATTTATGAACATAAATAACATGAATATATATAAGATAATATAAATAATAATAATTAATGAAGAGACATAATGAAAATATGTGTCTTATCGAAACGACATGATTGTTAATGAAAGGGCACTTCGTCTAGATATATATAACGGTCCCTCGGTTGTATTCTATCATATCATTCATTCTTATACATTTACTCAATATATTCTTATTTCATCCTAAATGTATTACTTTATAATCTAAATATTTTGGATAATTTATGTGTGAACGAACTTTGTTTGTATCATGTTTAATGTGGTATTCCCGTGATTTTCTATAGATAAGTATATCATCTAAGATGTAGTCAAAAACATGTGTTCATAGGGATTTGAAAAGTAGGATAATTAGTCAACCCAAAAGGAATGATCGAGAACTCATAGTGTCCTTCATATGTTCTAATGTTTTGGGGGGGAATTTCTTTTTCTCTTAATCTAATTTGGTTGCATCCTAGTTTAATATCTAACTTTGTAAAATAAGCCACTCTGTGAATATCATCTAATAGCTCGTCAATATTTGGAATAGATAATGTATCCTTGATGGTGATTTTGTTTATATCTATGTAATTAGGACACCTCCTCCAATAATTATATTTTCTTCTCACCATCACTATTGGGGCTGAAAAGGAAATCATGCTTCTTTGAATCATACTTGCATCCAATATGTCTTGTGCCATTTTCTCAATCTCCTCTTTTTGTTGATGTGGATATATATAAGGCCTTTTATTAGGAGTACTTCCAGGTATGAGTTCAATTTTATGTTCATGATATTTAGATGGGGGTATCCCCTTAGGAATATCCTGGAAGACCCTATGGTGCTTTTCCAAGGTACCTTTTAATTCCTCTGGAATATTTTCATCTTCCTTCATCACTTCCGTAGAAGAAATTCTATCCATAACTCAATTTTTTCCATTCTATGAGAGATAATGACTCAAGAGGGTGCAAATTTTAACCTTTTGAGTTCATATTGAATTCCTTCTTATTCAAATCTCATGAATAATTCATTATAGCTTGTAGAAATTGTAACCAATGTTCTCAACCATTGAATCCTCATAAGCTCCAATAAGAATGGAATAAATTGGGCTTGGTAAGTTATATTCTCCCATACTAATTTTAATGTTATGTCATTTTCCTCCATGATCAATACTTCCCCCAATAGCGAGCAAATTTTGAAAATTTGACAATAGATACACAAAACAATTAAAGCGCTTTGCTAATCTTTTATGAATTAATCTAGGGTACTCCTTGAATCAATCAGCACTATGACCTTTTGTTTCTTAAAGTATCTTGCAATCTTAAGGTTTTGAGGTGGTAACAAACTTGTCAATGCATGAACGAATATTTCATACCTATATGGATCTATGTTGTGCAAAATTTTATACATCTTTTTCCTACTCTTTTAAGTTCACAATTTCTTCCTCACCCATTTGCATGGATGCCTCTATTTTCTCCTCGTCATTATTTCCAAAAGTGAACAATTTTTTTTATTGACATTTATCCCCTTTTGACCATTTGTGATTACAACCAAAGCATATCCCCTTTTCTCTTATTTCATCCATTTCCTTCTATAATATTTGAATAGGTTGAGGTAAGGTTATCCTATTAGGCATAAATCAATCTCTCCTTCATGTATACATTCCAGTGGTAGACTTTTGTTCAACCCTATTCTTGGCTTGAATATGTTGAGTGAATTGCATAGATTCTATTGTTGGATTACTGAGAGGGGGGTTGAATCAATAATAGATAAATTTAATCATTTTTCACCATAATATGCAAGTGTTATATTTCTTTATGATCAATGTAGCATTATCATCCAATAGTTGCAGAGTAAATAAACAATGAAAAAATGAGCAATCATACACATACACAATACACCAAGGTTTTTACGTGGAAACCCAAAGCGGGAGAAAACCACAGAATGCTTTTTCTTATATGTATTTAAGAATTACATTCATTGGAAGCACCAACTTCCTTTGTTTTCCAGCTGCAATTGGAAGGAGGTTCCAACCCCCTAGTTTCTAAGGCTACAACCTAAGGAAAGCTCCAACTCTCCAATTCTTTGTCTACAACCAGAAGGAGGCTACAACCGCCTATGTTCTCCAGCTACAACCAAAAGGAGGCTACAACCACTTGTCCTTGCCTCGTCCAACCAACCTGACGTAGAAGTAGAATGATGGAACCACTGTCACACTATCACTGTGAGATATACCACTGTAACAACCTATATCATTTCCCTGCAACCAACCTGTACTACTACTCTGCAATCAACCTGTACCTGAACTAAGAATGAACCAAAAAAATAAAACTAATACGTGACCTGTAGTTCTGCAGCACGCGTATGTATGTGCCCTATCTATACAACAGCTTGTGTGTGTACGTGACCTATCTGTTATGCAGCCTATGTATGCCTTCTGAAAACTAGGGTTTTCTTTCTTCTGAAAAATTTTGACCTTCTGCAACCTATTTCACATAGATTTGCAACCTGTCACTGTATCCAGACTATAGTTGTGCCTTGTGCATGCATCCTCATACATAACCTTTACCCAAATCATCTATATCTCTCTCTATTCATGTGCCATATAAGTGTGTGTAATCATGAACAAGTATAATAACCCTCACATGAACTAGACATTAAATCCTTTCTGATATTCAGCCTCTCAATACTTCAGCCACTTCTCAAATACAAGTTCTTAGCCATGTATCACAATAACCCTTAACCATATGCCAAGAAATAAAAGATGTGCCTCAATACTAACAAATGATAAATATTGATTATACTGGTACTATATTTTTGTAGATCTAACTTATACAGAAGCTCCCATGTAGCCACTATTCTCTCTAGGGAAAATCCTCAAATCTCCATAACCATTTCTCATGTATACAACAAAATCCAACTACTCATAAAATAAAACATACCTTTTGAACCAGTGGATAGATCTGATGTACCTGATCATTGTAGACCTTCCTAGGAACTTGCTCTCAGAATCTAAAGACTTGGCATATTCATCTTCTCAAGTTTCTATGGCTTTACTCTCATGTACACACCCTAATATACTGCCATCCCGCGTACATATGCACCATGTTGTACTGTTAGCCCATGTACACCTCAGAACTTAGGGTTTTTTTAGTATTTTTTGTAATTATGAAACTTTCTTCGTCAACCCTTTCGTGCTACCTCGGACTTTTTCAACTTTAGATATATCAACGAGTGTCTGCAATAAGACTTACACAATAATAGATATCCAATGTGCTCAATGGTAATCAAATGAGAGACCCTTTCCTATTATTTATACTTTTATGTAGCTTCCTCAAGGGGTTACCTTCTAACCATCTTAACCCACTTTCCTTATTTTAGGGCTAACCCACTTCTAACCACTTGTCCACTTAAATTGATCACTTTCCACAAATAGTAAGTTCTCCACTAACTTTATTATTTAAACAATTTCTTTTGCAACCAATTTGACTTATCCATAAATAGTAAATTCTCCACTAACTTTATTATTTAAATAATTTATTCTTTACACCCACTTTGACTACTTTGACCTTTTAGGGACTTCTAGATAACTCATGAGGGTTCTCCAACTTCACATGGCCATAACTATCTAACCGTGAGGAGTTTATGTGATGATCCACATACCACCGGAAATGGAATGACATGTACTATCCATCTATAATAGTATTACCTACAAATATATTAAAACTCATACCATTATACATCAAACAAACTTGGGTCCATTACCCAAACCTTTGTGCTACCATAATTCTCTACCGGACTTTCTTCAAGGGGTTTCATCAATGCAACCAACCCAATTAATCAACATCTATAACATTTTCATAATGTTTTAAGAAAATCTCATGTTTAATGTCTTCCTTTAATCCACCCATGAAAATTCCAACAGATGTTCGTTGCTTATGTTATCCACCCTTATAGCCAATAATTGAAATTTCAATTATAATATTCAACATCACCTAAGTTCTTAATTATTGTCAATTGACTAAAATAGTCTTGTTCCCAAACTTTTCCATACTGTGCTTCTAAGTCTCTTATAAATAAACCCCAGGTATAATTTTAAGAAGCATGCTTCCTTTTGACTACCCATTGATACCATTGATAGGGTTTTGTCCCAATGCACCAAGTTGCTAAGGAAATCCTTTGTTTATCATCCATAATATTACGTGATTCAAAGTATTTTTCCATTTGTTTCATATGTTCCATCAAACAACCTTAATTCAACCTTTGGGAAAGTTAGGCTTCTTTATTTTTTGGAGTTCCTTGGGTCACATTGTCACTTTTATGGAGCCTCTCATTAAGGGCATGAAGAAGCCTAACTTCCATTTGGTCCAACTTCTCTTCTAAATCCTTTTTGTTTCCTTCTTGAAAATGGAAATAGTCATCATTTTTCAACATTATATCATTGATTTCCTTAAACAAGATCTAAAAAATGAATATTTGGTTCCCAAACTCTTCAGTTTCTTCATAAGTCATGAATGAGCTCTTAAGAGGTCTAGCAGGTGTAGAACTTTTTCCACCACCCTTTTCCATGTTAAACCAAAATAGTATTTTCCTAGAAATATATTTTTTGTCTCTTCACCACACTTTTTTAATCACCCAAAATAGATTTTCCAGATAAACGTTATGCTAATTTCAAGATAGCATACCTTTTAAAACCTTGATTTGGAGATGTTATACCGGTTGACCTTTATATTAATGTGTCCATGCAATTTCAACCCCTTTGAGTCTGAAATTTTAGCCTGTAGTAGCCTGATATGTCTTCTTTGTAATGCCATAGTTTTGATTAACTTCTAATCTGCCAACAGAAAGTTATGGTAACTTACCCAAAACTCATTTATTTTATGATCCATAAACGGGAGTCTTATAACCTACTCATCTCACTAACATGTAATTTTTTATAAACAAATATAACCCTATCTCTTTGGATGATGGGAAATACTCGACCAACCTAGCCATAAGTCGATTCGGCCCAAAATATTGATGAACTCAACTACCCGAAATTCGATATGGGGAATTGATTTGGAAGAAAAATGAGTATGGTCGAGTCGAAGACAAGGCAAGTCGACCAAGTCAAGTTGACCAAATCTGGGTAAACCAAGTCGGATTAGGTGAAGGTCGAGTTGATCAAAAGAGTTAAGCCTACCAAAAGAGACTTCAGTCGAAGGGTGGGAGGATTCAATCGACCAGAGATGATTTTCGGTCAAGGGAATGAGAGAAATTCAACCAAGTGTAAATCCAGTCGAAATGGGTTGAATTGAGGTTTAGGTAAATGGTTAAAAGGAGAATCCGGTGACCAAGTCGGAGGGGAAAACTTCAAAATTTGAATTTAGCAACCAACAGCTATGGGGAAAGTATGCAAGGAGAATTTGATAATAGAAGGCATGTAAAAACGTGTAGAGGGTCAATTCCAAAACTTGTTGTGTAAAGAAAACATTTGGGGTGATTTTGGAAACCCACGACAAGTCAAAACATTTTGAAAGTTGAGCTTGGTAATCCACGACAGAGGAAAACGTTTTGGGGTGAAATAGGTAGTGGATGAACTTGCAAAATGTGTAAATGGTTCACGGGTAGCTCATGAACATCCAAATGACCCATAATTCTGACATATATGTCGTCTATGATTTATGGGAAAAGGAAAAACACCCAGCAAGTCAAGAATATGCCCAACGACTCTAAAAACAAAATTAGAAACCCCCCAAATGAATAGCAACGGCTCTGGAAGGAGGGTCGACAATTTAAAACATATGAATCAACATGCATGTATAGCTAAAGAGTTGTTAGTTTGTTTATTGAGCCATGAGAACCATATTAACATAAAATGAGCTCGAACAACAATTGGCACAAAGTTCTCTTTGAAAAAAAATACACAGACAATTGTTGAGTTGCAGTGCACACCATTAACCATTCATGAACAATGCAACCACAAATCGTCATCACACATAAACGTAAAATTTACCCTGGAAACACAAGTGGGAAAACCAGCATTCTTGTGGCTTCATCCAGGCTCTTATTTATTCAGCATTGGGCAAGTTACAGGCTCTATGGTTCATCTCTATACTCCTCGGTGACATCTAGGCAGCCTCTCTACATCATTCAAAACCAAAGAACCCTCTTTCATTGTGAGGAAACATGATATAGAATGTTGAGTCGATTGGTAGGATAGTTGGAAGTTCAAATGTCCCCAATGCTTCAGCTTCTCTTCAGTCCACTTCTCCTTCTTTTATTTATTTGTTTGTCTTTTCTCACATGTGGAAAAGGTATTATGAACATCTCATTATTCATTTACATACAAAAATATAATGCTCGACTTTACATATATTACATAAAAAATGTGTTAATGATTACAGTTGTGTGAGACATCCTCCAGGACACAGACTGAGTGAGTCGGCCTGAGAGAGAGCCCATGAGTTGGGTGTGCACATGAGATGGGTGTGTTGTTCCTCTCTTAGACGGAGAAGGAACATTGTGCGCCCCTGTGTGTGGTGAGGAATCCCATGAGTTGGGTGTGCCCATGAGATGGGTGTGTGGTTCCTCTCTGAGACAGAGATGGAGCGTTATGTGCCCCTGTGCGGGGTCAGGAATCCCATGAGTTGGGTGTGTCATTCTCTCTAAGATGGAGATGAAACAATGTACTAGTATCATCTATGCAGAGAGTTGAGATGATGTGATACTCCAGATGATTCTCTTATGAGACATAGTGAGAAATATATATGTTGAGTAGGACGTGCATGTGGTTGAGCACAGGAGAACGTGATCCTAGTGGTTGAGCACTAGTGAGTTTTATTCTCCTGTGAGACGTAGTGATATAAAGATGTGGACATCCATGTGGATGAGCACAGATGGATGTACCCCTAGTGGTTGAGCACTAGTGAGTGTATGATATGCCTTGCTATATTTTCCTAGAGTCAGACTTACCTATAACCCTATTTGTGATGTAAAGGGTACAGGTCAGCCCCACCATAAAGTGAAAGATAATTAATGTAAAAGATAATTAATATAGTAATTATTAATTATATTGTGAGTTATTGAGGTCGGCCCTGTTGTGCCAATAGACACTACTTTTTATATGCTCAATCTAATATAAATAAAGGTAATTTCCCCATTGAGGAAACACAACACAAGTGTGAGTTTGGAAATTTCAGCAAGTACTTGTTCTTGGGCTGAAGTGTGCACCTCTCTTGGGCGCTAGTTTTCTAGGTTTTATGAGCACCCTTTTGGGTGCTAGGTTTATGGTGTGGGAGGTCTTTATCTTGAAGAATATAGCAAATGATTGGATAGGTTTTCTTCCCTTGTTGAGAAGGGTTTCCCAGGATACTTATTGTGTACTTGTGCATGGTATTTCTTCTTGTGATATTGGTTGTTGCAACATCTTGTTAATGGTGTAACTGCAATTATCTATGGTTCAAGTAAAATGCCAAAAATTGGAATGAATTTCAATATTGAGCTTAGATTATTAAAAAATCAACATGGTGTCAGAGCATAGGTCTTGAAGAACCCATTGCACAATCATTTACCAGTCATCCTCTCACTCCTGCAGAACCGTACGACCCTCCTAGGGTTTTTAGAAATTCCATACATCCCTCCTTTCTTAGGTGTTTCGGCACTTGATACTTGGACGTTGGGGCTAAAAATTGCATAGGAGTGTACGGCCTCCTTCAATGCACCTCCAGGAAGCTTTATATTTCATTTCCGAGCATTTTGATTTTTGGGCCCTAAGGTTTCTAAGGTTTCGCATTTTTTGCAAAAAATTCAGAATTAGGGTTTTTGCAACTCTTTGAAGGAGCTCTCCAGCGCACCAGTGTTCTCCTTAATTTCAAGGCTTATTGTTGGCATTCATAAGCCCAAAAAAACCTAAAATTTCTATCCTAGCCTAGCCGATAGGTTTTCCAGCCTAGTTGACAAGGGTTTGTGAAGAATCTAAAAATATGATGAACATAACCATGATAGAAGACAAGCTTGGTGGATCAAGAAAACTCAGTTCCTGGAAGCCAAGACTTCAAAAGGATAAAGACATCAACATCCCAGTACTCTCAGGTATGGTCCCTACCCATGATAGTACTTGGTTAATTGATAGTGGTGCCTCCATGCACTTGACCAGTTTTAGAGATCACCTTACAATTTTTGTTGAGAAAGAGATACATCTACATGTTGTCCTTGGAGAAAATGACAGATATAATGTGAAAGGGATTGGAAATTCTACCTTCCAACTAGATTCTGATATGCAGCTTCAACTAAGTGAAGTACTATATGTACCTGGGATGAAGAGGAACCTTGTCTCCATTTCTGCCTTGGAAGACAAAGGCTACAAAGTTACCTTTTCAAAAGGAAGAGTTCTCGCATGGCACAAAGACTCACATATAAATTTTGCCAAAGTAATTGGTGTTCGAGAAAGCAGCTTGTAAAAATTAACCATCAAACCAGTCCAGGCCCTGTTACATGGAATTATAATCTTGAGTGAGCTATGGCATAGGAGACTTGCTTACATTCATTATAGAGCTCTCCCAGCTATAGGGAAAATGGTAACGGGCCTTCCATAGATACAGATTCGGCATAAAGGTGTTTGCAAAGGTTGTTCTCTTGGAAAGAATGTTAAAGGGTCCTTCTTGAGCAGTGACAATAGATCCAAGGAAATATTGGAATTGATACATTCAAATGTGTGTGAGCCAATGATTGTTGCCTCTCTAAATGGGTATTTGTACTATGTACTATCCATAGATAATCACTCTCAGAAAACTTGGATTTACTTCCTGAAAAACAAGGATGGAGTCCTTGTAAAATTTCAAGAATTCAAAGCTCAGGTTGGGAACCTGACCGAAAGAAAGATCAAGGTACTAAGATCAGATAATGGAGGAGAATACACCTCCAAGGATTCAGCAATTTATGTATTGAAGAAGGGATCAAGAGGGAGTTCACAGTTCCTTACAACCCTCAACAAAATGGGGTTGCGGAGAGGAATAACGGAACTATCATCGAGGCAACCAAAGCAATGATACATGATCAGAGTCTACCTACGAATCTATGGGAAGAAGCATGTATGACAGTAGTGTATGTTCATAACAGGGGTCATCATCATATCTTGAAGAACATAACTCCAAAAGAAGCTTTCACTGGAGTGAAGCCTGATATTGGACACTTCAGGATATTTGAGTGCCCAGTATATTTTCATGTACCCAAAGAGAAAAGATACAAGCTAGACCCTTCAGAGAGAAAGGGTATGTTTGTGGGATACAGTGAATCTTCGAAGACATATTGGAGCTACATTCCTGGTCAAAGACAGGTTGAGATAAGAAGAGATGTTACTTTTGAGGAAGAGATAACCTTCCAAAGATCCAGAGAATCTCATATGGAAATTGACAGTGAAACAATTCCTTCTCCCCTTCAGTAGTTCAGAGGGAGATAGACATTATTCCATTTGATCCAGTTGTTCCAGTTGATCCAGTTGTTCCAGTTGATCCAGTTTCTCCAATTGACATGCCCAGAGATATTGCAGTAGGACATAAAAGGCCTGCTTGGGCCCGACAAACGCTACAGGAAGTAGAGGGACATACAGCCCCTCAAGGGACATCCAGAGAGAGAAAGACACCAAAGAGATTCTCCATATACCTTTCATCCATGAGCCACAACATTGAATCTGAGCCTTCTTGTCATGAAGAAGCTTCAAGTGAACAAGTATGGCAAGATGTCATGACAGAAGAATATCAGTCTATATTAAAAAATGGTGTATGGGATATTGTTATGAGACCAGAAGGAAAGTCTGTAGTGACTTCCAAATAGATTTATAAAATCAAGCATGCAGCTGATGGAAGCATCGAAAAATACAAAGCGAGATTTGTAGCCAGAGGGTTCTCACAAGTAGAGGGAGTTGACTATGATGAGACATTTTCTCCAATATCTCGGTACACTTCCATCCGTTCTGTCATTTCACTAGTTTCATCCATGGGTTGGAAACTACATTAGATGGATGTAAAGACATCATTTCTCAATGGTTAAATTAAGGAAGAAGTTTATATCGAGAAGCCAGAAGGATTTGTTATACACAACGAAAAATATCATGTGTGCAGGTTGAAGAAAGCCCCGTATGGACTAAAGCAAGCACCTCATGCTTGGTATGAAAAAATGGATGGATTCTTGATGAGTTTGGGCTTCAGCAAGAGTGGTGTTGATCCAAACCTATATAATTTATCCCATTGATGGCAACAAGTGCTTAATATTGGTCCTATATTTGGACAACCTTTTCCTCACTAGTTCAGAGAGACACATTGATGAATGCAAACAAGCATTGACTGTTAAATTTGAGATGAAGGATTTAGGCTTGATGCATTACTTCTTGGGAATAGAAGTATGGAATAAGACAGATGATATTTTCCTGAGTCAAGGAAAATATATTGTGGAGATATTAAAAAAGTTTAGTATGACAGAATGCAAATCCATGCCTACACCAATGGTGATGGATTTGAAGAAGATGAATGATGTTGATTCAGGAGATATTGATCCACACTTGTACATACAGTTGATTGGATCACTAATGTATATGGTTAACATCATACCTGATATATGTTATGCAGTGAATGTGCTTAGCAGTGCATGAGTCAACCGAGACAGACTCATTGGATAGCATCAAAACATGTATTGAGATACATACGAGGCACATTTGGATATGGCCTGAGATATGCCTCCAGTTCAGACTCGAGCCTGCAAGGATATGTCGATGCAGATTGAGCAGGGAGCGCAATGGACCGGAAGAGCACCTCTGGTTGTTGCTTTACTTTAGGTTCAGCCATGGTTTCCTAGTGTAGCAGGAAACAGAGCTATGTGGCATTGATTACCGCAGAGGAAGAGTACATAGCATTGAGTGTGGCAGTCGGCGAAGTAGTGTGGCTTCACAAAATTCTGACATATTTATTTGATCATGAGATGGATTCTACTACTATTCATTGTGATAACCAGAGTTGTGTGAATATCTCTGAGAACCATGTGTTTCATGATAGTTCGAAACACATTGAGATAAAATATCACTATATCAGAGACATGGTGCAGAGGAAAACAGTACATGTGCAGTACCTTCCTACCCATGAGAAGATTGTAGAGATCTTCACCAAACCGCTTGCCAAGACGAAGTTCAAGTACTTATGTGAGAGACTTGGCCTGGTGGAGAATGCCTCCCTAGCTGAGAGGGAGTGTTGATGATTACAGCTGCGTGAGACATCCTCTAGGACATAGACTGAGTGAGTCGGCCTGAGAGAGATCCCATGAGATGGGTGTGTTGCTCCTATGTGAAATGGAGAAGGAACGTTGTGTGCCCCTATGTGGAGTGAGGAAGCCCATGAGTTGGGTGTGCCCATTAGATGGGTGTGTTGTTCCTCTCTGATACGGAGATGGAGTGTTGCGTGCCCCTGTGCGGGGTGAGGAAGCCCATGAGTTGGGTATGTCGTTCTCTCTCAGATGGAGATGAAATGATGTATTGGTCTCCTCTGTGCAGAGAGTTGAGATGATGTGATACTCCTGATGATTCTCTTGTGAGACATGGTGAGAAAGAGATATCTTGAGTAGGACGTGTTTGTGGCTGAGCACAGGTGAATGTGATCCTAGTGGTTGAGCACTAGTGAGTGTTATTCTCCTATGAGACGCAAAGAGATATAGATGTGGACATCCCTGTGGTTGAGTACAGATGGATGTGCCCCTAGTGGCTGAGCACTAGTGGGTGTATGATATCCCTTTCTATATTGTCCAAGAATCAGACTTACATGTAACCCTATTTGTGATGTAAAGGGTACAGGTCAGCCCCACCATAAAGTGAAAGATAATTAATCTAAAAGGTAATTAATATGGTAATTATTAATTATATTGTGAGTTATTGAGGTCGTCCCTGTTGTGCCAATAGACACTACTTTTTATATGCTCAGTCTAATATAAATAAAGGTAATTTCCCCATTGAGGAAACACAACACAAGTGTGAGTTTGGAAATTTCAGCAAGTACATGTTCTCGGGCTGAAGTGTGCACCTCTCTTGGGTGCTAGTCTTCTAGGTTTTGTGAGCACCCTTTTGTGTGCTAGGTTTATGGTGTGGGAGGTCTTTATCTTGAAGAATATAGCAAAGGATTGGTTGGGTTTTCTTCCCTTGTTGACAAGGGTTTCCAAGGATACTTCTTGTGTAGTTGTGCATGGTATTTCTTCTTGTGATCTTGGTTGTTGCAACATATTGTTAATGGTGTAACTGCAATTATCTATTGTTCAAGTAAAATGCCAAAAATTGGAATGAACTTCATGCTTGATCCTAGCTTATTGAAAAATCAACAAAATGGACATCAATCATGATCGCATGGGGCCCTTCATGTCAACAAGTTGATTTCATTAATCATTGATAGCCTTAACAATGCATGTGTTGATCATCTTAACGTCTTGTGCCAATAGCCAATTGTTCTTGTCAGATCCAATTTGGATCACACCTCCCCATTAGGAGGATTTTGGTCCCCAAAATCTTTCAAGGATAGATGAGGGAACTTGCTTGTGATTTGGTTCCTCTCATACCACTTTGATTTCCTTGTAGTCTATACTTTTAGACCAATATGCCACATTTATTGTTGTCCTCTATGAGTTGTTCGCTCCTTGTGCTGCAAAAATGTGTCTTCCTTCAACTCCTCAAGTCCATGAGGTGCAAGGTCTTGAACAAATGGAATAACCTCATGTTCTTTCTCCGCATATAGCATGGAGGGTTCGAACAACTTCAAACTTTCCATGTTCACCACTAAGTTGATCTGCATATAAGGTGGAAGATTCAGTCTAAAGGTGTTCTCATTCACTTTCTCAATGATCTCAAATGGTCCATATCTAAGGGGATTGAGTTTATTTGATGCTCATTGCAATCATTCCCTACATAGATAAATCCACACCTGGTCTCCAACATGGAACTTATGATCCTCCATGTGTTGATCATGCCTGGATTTGTACAATTGTTGGCTCTTCTTGAGTTGTTCCTGAACCCTTAGATGTATATGTCTGATCATGTCCACGAATATGCTTGCATTTTGTTCTTCTCCTTGTAGTCTTGCTTCTTCCTTCTATTTTCGATAAACGATATCAAATGGAGAAGGAGGTAGATAACCAAAACAAGTCTCGAAAGGAGACCTATTGGTGGAAGAATGAAGTTCTTTGTTGTAAGAGTATTGGATGTAGACTAGTTTTTCGTCCTAAGTCTTTGGATGTCTATTGTTGTAACCTCTCAACAATTGCACCAGCGTCATGTTTACTAACTCGGTTTTTCCATCAATTTGAGTATGGAAGGAAGTGGATTAATTCAACTTGGTATCCATTCTTTCCCAAAGCATTGTCCAAAATCTGCCCAAGAACCTATTGTCCCTATCATATAATATGGAGGTTGGAAATCAGAAATGTACCCAGACATGGTTGAAAAATAGTTCAATTGCTTCTCGTCTAGAGAATGTCTTCTTACAGGGAATGATCACACACATTTTACTAAAGTGGTCTACCACAAAGAACAAGTAGTTGTGGCCTATATGATTCATAGGGAAACCTCCAACAAAATCCATGGAGATGCTCTCCCAAGGCCTGTTTGGTACTGGAAATGGCATGTACAAACCAAGTTTTTGGTTGCTTCACTTGCTAGTGTTTAAAAACAAGTCTCTAAAGGAGACTTATTGGTGGAAGAATGAAGTGCTCTATTGTAAGATTGTTGGATGTAGACTAGTTGCTTGTCCCGAGTATTTGGATGTCTATTGTTGTAACCTCTCAAAAATTGCACCAATGTCATGTTTACTACCTCGGTTTTTCCATCAGTTTGAGGATGGAAGGCAGTGGCGTACTTCAACTTGGTATCCATTATTTCCCAAAGCGTTGTCCAAAATCTTCCCAAGAACCTATTGTCCCTATCATATATGATGGAGTTTGGAAATCATAAATGTACCGAGACATGGCTGAAAAATAGTTCAATTTATTTTCATCTAGAGATTGTCTTCTTACAGGGAATGAGCACACACATTTTACTAAAGTGATCTACCCCAATGAACAAGTAGTCATGGCCTCTACGATTCATAGGAAAACCTCCAAAAAAATCCATGGAGATGCTCTCCCAAGGCCTGTTTGGTATTGGCAATGGCATGTACAAACCAAGTTTTTAGTTGCTTGGATTGCTAGTATTGCAAAGGATGCAACCTCTAACAAAATTTGCCACTTGCTCCTGCATATTTGGTCATTACACATACCGTTTCAGATTCTCCATTGTCTTTTTCACACCAAAATTCCCAAGAACCCTAGAAGTGTGTGCTTCTCTCATCAACTAAATTCTTATCTCCCGCCTGGGTATGCATAGTTTTTCCAACTTGTATAGCAGCCCATCTTGGAGGTGGTATTCATTTCCTTCCATGAAAGCGACCAACCTCTCTTTTAGTTTCTTGTATACTCCTCTGAAATCTTCATCTCCCTCATAATATTTACTAAGAAGCTCATGAGTGAAAGGCTCAAGATGCATTATCATTCCAATTGTTGCAATCTTCTTCAGTGGTGGTCATGAGAGCATGTTTGTTAGTCTATTCGCGACTCGTTTCTTGTACTTAATCAATAAAAGAAATTATTGTAAGAAACCTAACCACTTGTAATGTCTCACCTGTTGCATCTTGCTCTGACTCTGTAGGTATTGAAGGGGTTGAAGATCCATGTGTATGATAGTTTCTTTTCCCAATCCACTTCCTTACTGCTTGTACAATCACAAAGAGTTATTTATCATACGTGGGATAGTCAAGCATTTCTCCATGCAAAAATTTTGAATGGTATCACACAAGCCTTCCTCCTTGCATAAGTACTGCTCCTAATGCATATCCACTAGCATTAGAATCTATCTCAAAAGGTCCCTGCAAATTCGGCATGGCTAAGACTGGAGCATTGTTGATTTTATTCTTCAAGTCTTCAAATTCTCTTTGTTGTGTCTTTCCCCAATGAAATATCTTCCATTTGGTAGTTATCGCATGCAATGGTTATGCTACTGTAGAGAAATTTACGATGAATTTCCTAAAATAATGAGTTTCTCCCATGAAACTCCTGACCTTATTCACATTGGGGGAAATAGTCCATTGGGTGATGGCTGCAATATTCTATGGATCTACCCTCTTCTCTCCTCCTCCAACAATGTGCCCAAGATATATCAAGAAGGTCTTCCCAAACTCACATTTCTGCAAGTTGGAAATCGATTGAGTCTTCCTCAAGGTTTCTAGTACCTATGTCACATGTGAGAGGTGCTCTTTCCAAGTATTGCTAAAGATTAGTATGCCATCCATATATACTATTACAAAAGAATCAATGAAGGGACTAGCACATCATTCATGAGTCTCATAAATTTTCCAGGTGCATTGCATTCTCACTGGTGGTAACCTGATTAGAGGTCCAGCTTAGTGAATAATTTGTTTGACTGTAGTTGATCCAACAAGTCATCAATACTTGGAAAAGGATATCTAATCTTGATGGTGATCTTACTCAGGGCATGGTAGTCAATGCACATTCTCAAGTTTCCATATTTATTTAGCACCATGATGATGGGTGATCCACATGGTGATGTATTGGGTATGATGACTCTTTGTTCCAACAATTGTTACAGCTACTTATTTACGTCATTTTCTTCGATCATGCACTTCCTATACAGCCCAATGTTAGGCAGTGGTGACTCCTGCAACAATTGAATCTTTTGTGTTCAACCTCTCTCTTGGGTGGGAATCCTCGAGGCTCTTGAAACATTTCCTTGTAGGCTTCAATCAGTTGCTTTAGTTTTTTATGTTGGTCGTCACTACATCCTTCCAAGGATACCTTCATCTCCAACTCATTTCCTTCTCCTTGCTACTTTCCTTCTCTAAGGAACAACAAGACAAACTTATTTGTACTGCCCATGATTCTTCTTACCTGATGAGCACGGATTAGAGAGACCTTAGCTTTATCCTTGTGTGCATTTATGGCATAATATTTTTCATCCTTGACTATCCTATACTATTTCTCTCTCCTTCTGAAAATGGCATCCCTAAAGTACAAATATGGACTTCCCAATATGACTCCACATATGTCTAGAGGAACCACATCTGCAACTACTTCATCGGCAAAGTTTTGATTGATGGAAAACTTAAATTTGCATTGCTTTCTCACTTTCAATTCCATATATTTCCTTATCCATCCCAAGGGGTATGGATGTAGATTTTCTTGAGTCTCCATTCTAATCTTCTCAACCAATTGTGCAGAGATCAAGTTGGATTTTGAACTTAGATCGAACAAACAATCCACCTTGCTCTGCTTGATGTGGATTTTAAAGAAAAAAAATTCATTCATCGCCTTCTCCTCCTTGTGATTGCAACCAACTAATGTCACCTATTTCTGAAGATTAGTGCAGTTAATATTCCCTTATGGATCTGAGGTACTATCCAACCGTTCCTCAACATCCATTGAAATCAATGATTTCTTCTTCCTATTCTGAAAATATTTGGGGCACTTCTCGGGGTGTAATTTCCAAAAATTCTCCTCAATGTGTCCCTTTCGATCATAGCCTTTGCATTTTTGGGTGGAAGGTGTTTCTTCTTCTGCGGTCGCCACAATATTCTTCTCATTCCACTTCTTCTTGTTTTTCCTCTTTCTTTGTTTCTCTTGTGGTTCTACTTGCTTGTGGGCATTTGTTTGTTGTTTTTGCTTGTCTCCCTCAAGGTATTGTGCTTGAATATTGGCCTCATTTATTGTCCTTGGTCTAAATAACATTATTTTTCTAGAAATATGAGGTAAAAATTCCCCCAAATACTTGACCAACATGTTTGGATTTTTTAGAGACACTCCCATCTTAATTTTTCTCTTCCTAAACTTTTTTGTGAACTCCTACATTGATTTTCCTTGTCTTTGCCTGAAGTAATGCCATATTATTTTTTGGTGTTCCTCATATCCTATTGGATAGAATAGATATTTGATAATTTCCTTGAACACTTCTCAATCAGTCATTGATGGCTCATTTCCTAGTGCTCTTATTATTGCATCACTCTCCAACCATGTCAAAGCATGGCCTTCAAGATTTAACCGAGCAAAAGCAATATTTTGTTTTCCAGTTACTTCATGCGTGTCGAAGTACACTTCCATTTGTTGTAGTCATTGGTCCAGCCTGATAGAATCCACTTCCCTGGTATATGAATTTATTTCCACCTTGGACTCTACATGGAAAGGTACTTGTATTTTTTTGTAGTTGCACTCTCCCATCTATGGATCAGTGTTATGCTCTGTCTCTAGTTTATTTTCTTCCTTCTTGGGGCCTTCATGACAAGCCTATATTGATGGTGTTTCCTTCCTCTTTGTTGCCAACAGTTGTGACGCCATTGATGTCAACGTGGTCAAACTCTTCTCAAATAAATCCAACCTTGCCCTAGGATCTTCTACCTCTTCTCCTTCATAATGTTCCCCTGACATTCTTGATGGTCTACTTCGCTCTGGCCCCAACAACAACTCTTTCCCACTTCTTTTGTAATCATTTTATGTACTTACCATATAGGTATCAGTAAATGCATTTGAACTTCTTCTCTGATACCATATGATCCATAAACGAGAGGCTTATAGCCTACTTGTCTCTCTAACGTGGAAATCATTGTAAACAAATATAATCCTGCCTCTTTGGATGATGGGAAATACTTGACCAACCTAGCCAAAAGTCGAGTCAGCCCAAAATACTAATGAATTCGACTACCTGGAATTCTATATGAGGAATTGAGTCGGAATAAAAATGAGTTTGGTCGAGTCAAAGACAAGGCAATTCGACCAAGTCGATTCGACCAAATTCAGGTTGGCCAAGTCGGATCAAGCGAAGGTCGAGTCGACCAAAAGAGACCCCAATCAAAGGGTGAGAAGATTCAATCGACCAGAGATGAGTTTTAGTAGAGTGTAGGAGAGGAATTCGACCAAGAGTAAAGCCCAATCAAAATGGGTCAACTTGAGGTTCACATAAATGGTTAAAAGGTGAATTTGATGACCAAATCGAAGGCGAAAACTTGGAAATTCGAATTTAGAAACAAGCAATTATGGGGAAAGTATGCAGGGAAACTTTAATAATCGGCAGCATGTAAAAACATGTAGAGGGTGGATTCCACATCCTATTGTGTAAATAAAATGTTTGGGGTGATTTTGGCAACCCACGGTGACTCAAAACGTTTTGGAATTTGAATCTAGTAATCCACAACAGAGGAAAATGTTTTAGGGAGAAATAGGTAGTGGATGAAATTAAAAAACGTGTAGATGGATCATGGGTATCTCATGAACATCTAGATGACCCCAACTTCCGTCATATATGTCGACCATGATTTATGTGCAAAGGAAAAATGCCCAACAAGTCGAGAATATGTCCAACAACTCTAAAACCGAAATTACAAACCCCCAAATGAATAGAAACGACTTTAGAAAGAGGGTCGTCAATTTCCAACCTATGAATCAACGTACGGGTGTGGTTAAAGATTTTTTAGTCTGTTTATTGGCCCATGAGAACCATATTAACTTAAAACGTGCTCGGACAACAATTGGCACAAGATTCTCTTTGCAAACAAATACACAGACAATCATTAAGTTACAATGCACACCATTAACCATTCATGAACAATTCAACCACAAACCATCATCACACATAAACGTAGAGCTTACCTTGGAAACCCAAACAGGAAAACCAACATTCTTTTGGCTTCGGCCAGGTTCTTATTTATTTAGCAATGGGAAAGTTACAGGCTCTTTGGTTCATCTCTATGCTCCTCGGTGACATCTAGGCATCCTCTCTACATCATTCACAGCCAAAGAACCCCTCTCTCATTGTTGGGAAACATGATATAGAATGTTGATTCGACCGGGAGGATAGTTGGAAGGTCAGGTGTCCCCAACATTTCATATTCTCTCAAGTTTGTTTCTCCTTCTTTTGTTTATTGGTTTGTCTTTTCTCACATGTGGAAAAGGTCTTATGAATGTCTCATTATTCCTTTACATACAACAATATAATGCCTGACTTTACATATATTACATATAAAATGGACATCAATCATGGTATCATGGGTCCCTTCATGCCAACAAGTTGATTTCCTTCATCATCCATAGCCTTAACAATGCATGTCTTGATCATCTTATAGTCCTGTATTGATAGCCAATTGTCGTTGTTGGGTTTGATTCGGATCATTTTATCCCCTTTAGAAGAGAGAACTTGTACGGCCTGCCACATGTCCAATTTTAATAATTTTGAAATTTGGATCTAAAACACTATGGTTGTCCTATTTCCAATATGACTAGTGGAATTCAATTTGGATCTTTCTAGAATCAGATATGTCTATTTTACCAAGAACACCTATTTGAGACTAGTTTTAGAACTAATCAAAAACCCTAACCTCCAAAGCCTATAAATTGAAAAGTATAGCGAATGATAATTTGAAATTTTTATCACATATACTTCGCTATATATACTCAATGAACTGAAATTTTCATTATCTAAAACATCCCCCAAAAAACTTATAGTGAAAATGGTAGGTTGACTCAATTTGAAGGAGTCAAACAAGGATCGTATGCTTTTATACCAAATGTAATGAACCAAATTCCCCAAATAACATAAAAATAAAACTAAGAAGTAACTCCACACCTTTAGAATGATAAAGAGTCAATGAATAAGAAGCCACTTCGAGTGGGAAACCTCTCTTTACAATATACCCAATGCACAAGATAAGATTCCTATACAAATGAATCTCCTTTGTTTTAAATAGGAGATAAAATGAGCAAGATGTAACCTACCACTAAGCTGACCTAACCATAACTAATATAATAATAGTGAATGGGGATTAGAGCCTTAACATGTTGAGCACTCTAATTTGAGACACCTTAGGTTAGGGTTTGTTTATTTAGGTAAGGAGAATGCAATCTAGTTAAGTGTGTAGATCGATGAGGATACATGATTGCATGCCTCATATCATCTCCAGTAGAGGTGCACTTGGGTCATCTATCCATGCAAGGAAAGCGCACTTGAATTAGGAGTTAAGACCTTCAATTGAGGCATTGTTGTGCATGTGTTCAAATTCATTGTACCTACTCTTATTCATGTTATATAAAGGAGAAAGTAGCAGTATAGGCTTAATTCATTCAGTTCAACAACATGCAGTGAATTAGTTTCTTGTTTTTCTAGTAGTAGATTTCATTTCAAAATTAATGAGAAAGAAATAGCAAGTTTCAACAGTCTATCTAATAAGTTTAGTTATATATTTTATATAGTATGTGTTTCAATTAGAGAAATTTTGAGGTCTAAAAGGGTCCCCTAAGGAAAATAATAAAATAAGAGTTATGAATTTTCAAAGGCTAAGAAAGAAAAGTACTAATTTATCATATTTTCAACTTATCTCCTTATAGGTTTTTACTCAAATTTCAAGTGTGGGCACTCGTTGGATGAAGACTTGAATTTCACACCCAACGAGTACCCACTCTACATACTTTTGATGGACCCACAGTGAGATGAACTAGAAATACATGGAAAAAAATGTGTTTCTTCCAACGAGTACCTAGTCTACATACTTTTGATGGACCCATGGTGAGATAAACTAGAAATACATGGAAAAAAAAACATTTTTCTTTGTATTTAAAGTTTTTTCATGTATTTCCAGTTTTTTGCATTGTGGGTCCATCAAAAGCATGCAAAGTGAGTACTTTTTGGGTGAGGAATTTGATTCCACATCCAACAAGTTCCTACACTTGAAATTTGAGTAAACCTATAAAGAGATAAGTCAAAAACATGATAAAAAAAATAGGTTTTTTTCTTTCCCTCCAAAACTATTTACCCTTGTGGTTGACATCATCATCTTGAATTTTGTTGGTTCTTTTAAAGTTTATGTTGATAGACACTTTTTTTTAGGCCCAATTTTGACTTCAAAATTTCTGTAATGATACTATATTGACTCTAGCATTAGTTACATTTGTAGTTTTCAGTGGCTTTTAGTTTTCAGATATCTAGTTTAGGAAAATTAGTTTAGTGTACAGTTTGTTTGCCTTGGTTTAGGAAAATCTCATCGGGATCCCATGCATGCACTCCAATTCATGTTTTATATCAGCCACATAATACTCGGATGTCACCCCTGAGAGTAAGGTTTTTCCAATGAGAGACCTTCCCATAAACTGAAAGCATGTTTTGATATCAAAATCCTCTTGAAGCACTGCCTCCTGGCCATTGCCATTGAGGTCATGTTTTTAGTCAAACATTATTCATACATGCATTACATCAAACACTTGGTGTGTTTACATTTCATCAAACACTCGATGTGCAATCTCTATTGTCATGGTATTTATGGCAGCCAAGAAAAAACATTTGGGATTTTCTTCTAAACTTGCCTTGCAGCCTCGAGACCTTGGCACTTTGCATACTTATTGAGAAAATAGTCATCCTTGAGGCACCCTTCAAATCCAAAATTATTAATAGGCACAACAATGCTACCAAAACACTACCAAGAAATGCCCACTAGCTCGTCAATAGTAGAGGTGATGTTGTAGAAACCCTACTAATATGTCAAAGCTCAAGTCTGCATCATATTTTGATTCTTCTGCTATTGATTTGTTGGAGCCACGTCTTGCACCTTCTAATCATCTAGCTACAGTTTCTTCACCATCTACATCTTAGTTGTATTGGCATCCTAGTCATAGTGATTGGAGACATTATTGCTCTCCATTCAAGGATTGATGTTCTTCTCGCCATACTCATTGGTATAATAGTGTCTCTTCCTATAGATCAGAAGTGAAGAGGTGTAAATGGAAATATCTTGGATCAATAGCCACTACCCAAAATTATTGTGGTTGGATTGGCAATTGGTCGTGGAGTCATTGGAGGTCAAGTTTGAAGACTTCATACTGACATGTGTCATCCATTGTATAGATGTATAGTCCTTATCGCTCTTTGTGATTGATTATCCCCAACAATGGTGTATGCATTTGAGAGATTTAATGGAAAAATTTGTTTATTGCTTCTCTTTGGAACGTGAGCACTCTATGTTGGGAAGACAATCTTGTACATTGTGGTGTTTGGATCACTTATTAACCCCTTTTAAATTAAAGAGAGTATGGTGAGATTCTTGATTTTCTTACTTGGATAAATCTTGTTTATCTTCGACACTCTTACCTCACTAGTATCTTCATCGGATCACTTTCAGTGTCAACACTCACTTTCCCATCTTTCATGTCTTTTTGGACACTATTCTTTGATAGCATTGTGGGATTTGAGTTCTCACTTTAATTGTTCATGAATATGTCATGTTACACTTGGATTTGAGTTTCCTTGCATTTGATTCACTGGTACCGAAGAGGTTCATGTGATGGTGTTCTTGAATGTTATAGTTTTGGAGCAAGACTATATGTTTGCTTCATTGCTTCCAAAGCGACTTGTGTGAATATTTTTGGAAAACTACATATTTTTATATTAACTCCATTGAGAACTTGTTTACACTTCATCATGGTCACGATTTTGTCATCCTTTTCTAGTATTGTATTTCCACCCCATTAAACATTAAGGGGAGGCGGGGGGTTATTGTAATGCTTATTTGGCCATTTTTTACCATATATATCCCAAATGTATATTTAGGGGTATGTTGGGATATAATGTTTACTTGGCCAAATATCATTTATGCCAAATTTCCTTATTTGTGTCCCCAAATCAATCTTGAGGGGGGTGTAGAAGATATGTCGACTAATCTTGATTTGTCTCCTTAATGGCCCTTAAATCCCATTCATTATACAGCCTTACTAGTTGGTTGTGAACCACATTAGTGTTAGTAGGCACCCCTGGGGACTAAGTCACCTAGTTCATTTTCGTGTTCAAATTTGAAGACAATAAAATTCAATAAAAATTCATCCTACCTAAAAATATTTGAGAAAGCTCACCAAAGAAAAAATTGAGAAAGTTCATCATTAAATTCGTGTGTGTATAATATTTAAAATTTTAAACACAAGTTTATGTTATTTTATATAAAAAAATATTATGACATAATATAATAAAGTTGTTTTAAAAGATATAATTATAAAATATATATATATATATAATAATAAATTTTTAATATTTTATACAAATTTATATTTTTTTCCAAGAAAGAAAAATCCGTAATTACCCCATGGAATTCAAAGAGGTGCTCAATAGTGAAATAGAACAACAACGCTTCATACTTGTCTTTTTCTAAAATTATATCAACAAAATGTATAAAAAAATAAGGTTGTTCCTTGAATCCAAAAAGTACATAAACAATGACATCATACAAAAAGAAAAGCTATAAATAATGTTATGTCTTAATACAAAAAAGTGTATCATTGTATCCAAGATTCGTGAGTAAAATCAATGGAGTGACCATCCTGGAGGGTGGATATAATCCAAGTATCGCACTCAAGTCCCAATCCATCTTTTGAAAGGCCGACTACTATCTTATTCATGTCTTGATATATGTGAGACAGTGTGAGACAAAGTGATATGTGAGAAAGCTATCATTTGTATTTGTATATTGTCCTATAGAGGCTATATAGAGGGGCTATATAGAGGCTGTAAAGTGAATTTTTTTTATTGAATCTTCTTTTCATAACAATTTGATAACCAAAGTGAATCACCAAAAATTTGTATATGTGAAACCCCATGTTCTTGGGCCAGCTAAATAATTAATTTGAGGGACATCAATTCACAAAAGTTGTTTGATATGTGACATATTCTAGATTTGAAGGATATACAGTGATTAGGAGAAAGATATATGATTCCTCCTGCACCCTCCTTTGGGAGGACTTCTCTGTGAGGCACCATCAAAGTATGTGCAAGGGATAGCCTTGTTGATTACCTCTTCTTTCAATTCATGTCTTTTTTGTTTTTCCTCCACCTATGGATAAGCATTTAGGATATTTACATACTGGATCGCACATTTGAGAGGGAGAGTCTCATTTTCACTTGAAATTCCTAGCAAGCCTTACTCCATATGCTATGTTGAGGGGGAGGGATCTGATATTATTTATGTCATTTTTTTTAATACCATGATCTGAAAGATTCTTCTATATCTCCACCTTCCCAAATATTTGTTGCCCCAATCATGCTTTCCACTTCTTTCCAAACCTATTTTGTAAATGGACAAGTCATAATAAAATTTTCTATGGTTCCATCTCCTTGTTGGCATAGGTTGCACCAACTTGGGTCGTTGAAACTCGTTTTCTTAAGAACCTTCCATGTAGGAGCCTTATTGTTTAATATCAACCACGTGAATATTTTATTTTTGGAAGGACGCCTTAATTTCCAAAAGGTTCTCCACCACCAATCTTGTTGTCACTCCAATCCTTCCTTGGAAAGTGCTCTATAGCCTAGCTTAGGCACATAAGTTATAGTGGGATTGAGGGACCATAGTAGTTGACATTAATATTCTCTTATTTTAATAATTTTGTCTTTTAAAACATTTGTATAAACTTTCCAAGCTTCAACAAAATCTTCTCTCAGACATATCTCCTTCCAGGTAAGCCATTGTTATTACCAATTTGTAGACCTCTCTTGGTTCACAATCTCTCTAAGAGTATAAAATCCTTTACTTCTAAGTTCTTGGATCAACTAAGGAGGTAATTTGTGCAATCACTTGCTTCCTATCCAAGAATCAAGGACAATTTTCACTTTATCCCCTTTTCCAACTTTCCAAATCATCCAATTGCCTACCAAACGAAAGGTTGAATTCAAATATTTCCAAATGATTGAGGTATTGTGAATTAGTTGTTTTGGGTTCATTACCCAATCCTCTATTGTAGCTAGGGAAATGTACTTGGCTCTAATTACTTGGACCCATAGCCCTTTTCCTTGTAATAACCTCCACACCTTTTTTGCAACTAGAGCCTTGGAGAAGAGAAAGGAATTTTTTAGACCCCATCCTCCACTTGCTTTTGGAACAATCAGTTTTTTCCACAATGCCAATACAATTCCTTTCTTTATTTGGTTTCCTAACCAAATAAATTTGTAGCACAGTTTCCTAATTATTTCCAACGCCTTTAGAAACCCAAGCCAATGAAATCCAGTTTAATGGTATTGATTCCAGTATTGCTTTAACAAGTACCAATCTACCCCTCGAGAGTGTTACCTTTTACTCACAAAATAAATAAATGTCTCATTCAATGATTTTCTCAAAAACTTGGCACATAATGATTTTAGTCTTCAATAGTCAAGCACATTAATGCATTTCTCATGCATTTTCTCAGTGAAACTATAAGCTAAAATATTGTGCTAAGTAAACTTGCATCGGAATATAAATGATAGTGATAACTAGTAAACAATGAATACAATGAACACTTTGAGTTTGGTCTGATGACCCGGGAAAAACCTCAAAGGGGAAAACCTGTGGGAGAGAGTGTCTTCTTTATTATTATATGCAAAACTCAGAAATTTCACAACTCAAAAATTTCACTTCTCTAGCTTACAATAATAAAAGCAACAATAAATACTTTCAAACTTATCTCAATACACAATATCCCTTCTTGAAACTTGTGCCCATATATGTTAGAACAGGTGTATGACCTACAGTACAGTTGCAGCAATTAATGACAGCATGAAATGTTTTTTTTCTCCTTGGGAATTGCGCCCAGCAATCCCTTCTCATTGTGTACGGACTATATGGTATAGAAACAACATTTTTTTACTTGATTCTTGTGCTCAAAATCTATCACGAATTGTGTGCTTCCCTCACAATCTGTGTGGACTGTTATTATTGTTGTATGATCTTCTCTTCTCTCTCAATCTCATGTGCATCTCACACACTGATGCCTTCTCTCTTAAAAAACATACATTTTATATTTTCTCATTAATGACCTAACCCTAACCTCCTTAACTTATTTTAATCTAATGAATGAGATTTACTCTTATCATTAACAGCTAGGATTTAACTTCTCATTAAAAAAACTTTAAGTCATTAAATAATACAAAATTCACTTTCAAATTTAAAATATAAAGTCACTTTATAAAATAAAGTTATGACCACTTTTCACTTTATAAAATGATATTTACATGAGATAATTTTTAATGTCCATTTCATACTAGGCATTATCATATGAAATGAAATCTCGAGCTATAACTTTCAACACTCCCTCTTAGCGAGGGAGGTCCTTTTGACACCTCCACCGGGATCCTTCTCTAGAAACATCATGTTGTCTATTGTAGAAGCTCCCTCCGACTTTGGAGCTTATCCCGCTATCGATATTGGACTTTGCACTGGAGATCAATGGAAACTACTCACACGCTGAGAAATATCATCTCAATATTTCTCATCCATTAGTTTTAGATCATACCACACACTTGATGAACACATCAAAATCTTTGGTGAAGCTTTTCAAGGAAATACGCACCAACTCAGAATCTGCAATGACCTCTCCTACAGTTGCCAACTCGTCCTTCACCTAAGCCACCCTGGTGAGGTAAGAGGCCACACTCTTTCCCTTGGCCATCCTAGTACTATGCAGCTTGTCTTTAAGAGTCCTCTTTCGGTTCTCATTCTTGGCTTCAAACAGGTTCTTTAGTGTATCCCACATATCTTTGGTTGTTGAATTATCATCCAAATGTGGCATTAGGTGGTCTATAACTCCATCTAGAATTATCCTCGATGCTCTTGCTTTCGTCACCTCATGAACATTCAAAACAATTGGATCAATAGGAACATGCATGGTAGTACTCACAAAACTCCATAGTTTGTTCTCCTTGAGAATAGATGCAAACTGAACTTTCCACTGAAGATAGTTGGAAATCCCTTCCAACCTGTCTTCAAATTTGAAACTTGAGGCCATCTTTCATTGAAAACCTGACAAGAAACACTCACTAACTGTGATTAAATACAACAACATCATTGTTTCCCTCTTCCCCTTAGTTTTTCCTACTATCACTTGCACCTGCAAGTCACTTGTATCAAGCCACTTTCTATCTTAGCAAGCTCAAAGCTGCGCATTGTCCTTTCAGAGCACCTCACTCTGTAACCATGTTAAATTTTACTCACAAAATCAATAAACGTCTCATTCAATGATTTTTTCAAACACTTGGCACATAATGATTTTAGAATTCAATAGTCAATCACATTAATGCATTTCTCATATATTTTCCCCATGAAACTATAAGCTAAAATACGGTGCTAAGTAAACTTGCAGTGTAATATAAATGAGAGTGATAACTAGCAAACAATGAATACAATGAACACTTTGAGTTTGGTCCAATGACCCAGGAAAATATCCAAAGGGGAAAACCTCTCAGAGAGAGTGTCTTCTTTGATATTATATGCAAAACTCAGAAATTTCACAACTCAAAAAAATTTCTTCTCTAGCTTACAATAATAAAAGCAACAATAAATACTTGCAAACTTATCTCAATACACAAGCTCCCTTATTGAAACTCGTGTCCACATATGTTAGAACAAGTGTATGACCTACAATATAGTTGCAGCAATTAATGACAGCATGAAATATTGTTTTTCTCCTTGGGAATCGCACCCAACAATCACTACTCACTTTGTACGGACTGTATGGTATAGAAAAAACAAGTCTTTACTTGATTCTTGTGCTCAAATTTTGTCTCAAATTGTGTGCTTCCCTCACGACCTGTATGGACTGTTATTAATGTTATATGATCTTCTCTTCTCTCTCAATCTCATGTGCATCTCACACACTAATGCCTTCTCTCTTGAAAAACATACATTTTATATTTGTTCGTTAATGACCTAACCCTAACCTCCTTAACTTCTTTTAATTTAATGAATGAGATTCATTCTCATCATTAAAGGCTAAGATTTAAATTCTCATTAAATACACTTTAAATCACTAAATAATACAAAAGTCACTTTCAACTTTAAAATATAAAGTCAGTTTATAAAAATAAAGTTATGACCACTTTTCACTTTATAAAATGATATTTACATGAGAGGCTTTTTAATGAACCTTTTGTTGTTCTTGAGATTGTTATAAGCTCAAAAAACAATGTCAAGGCATCTCAAATAAATATTTTAATTGATAATAAAACCTTTCAAGCCCTAGTTTTAAGTATAGTATTTCAATAATAATTACCAGAAATAAAGAGGTTTGATCTCATTAATTAAGTTCATTAAAAATTCAAAAGTATGGAAGCATAATTAAGATGAAAAAAATTGAAACAAAAAACAATGTATCCAATAAAGATAAATATTACTCTTTGTCCAATAGAAGAAATAACATGAAAAATGTGTCTGTGTTACGAAACTTCTTAGAAATTATAACCAAATTATCAAGTGCGGGTCTTATTTTACTCACAGTAAAATAGAGGAAAGATTGTACCTCAATAATCGTTTTGAAACTTATTGCAGTGGAAGTTGTACCAAATTGTAGCACTTATAACACTGACAAATTGATATGAAGAAAATAGTTTATGGAAACAAAGAAAAGTTGAAACATGAAATACATGAACTTAAGAAATGAAAACTAGGAATTTGTTTCTTTCTGTAAATGAAAATTTTATTGAAAGCTTCAATATGTTTTCATCCCAAAGTCCCTTTACAATCTCTTTGAATAGACATTTATATAGAGGAATTTACAATAGCAATTTCTATTCCATCCTGGTAATATCTTCAAATTCTAAAAATAAATCAATTGGATCAGATAATCCCTGAAATTTTTCAACTGTTGAAGCGAAACCTCCTCGTTATGTTGATTGGATGCCCAAATCAAACATGTAATAGACATGAAAAACGGTGTCCATTGGATCAACCTTGATATGTCATCGTGACCATTGATATCATCTTTATTAATCCCACATTTATTGGGTAATTTGTTTTAATTAGCTTTTTATAGCAACAACTTTCATAGATGGTTCGAATACAAAGTGAATGGGCTTCGAAACCTTGATTTTATGTTACTTTTAAGCCATGGGATGCAGGTTTACGGATTGGTCTTCTCTAAACATGTGGAATCCATTGATTTGTTGGAACAATGCTTCATTGGCATGCTTTACTTTAAGACCCAGGATAGAATTTGGACCGTTCATCGGGGTAATGAAAAAGTCTGAGACTAAATCTATGCCACCCATATGAGTGATCGTTTTGGAGTCATATTTTGAATTCCATTATGAACACAATATTCAGAAACAATCCACATCGTTCATTGGAGTAGACGGAAGACAATCAACATCGTTCATCGGAGTGGTTAATTCAGAATCATAGAAACATCGAAGACTTCAACGAAGGAGGTCTGATATTTAATATAAGTCGTTGATCTAGAGCCATGAATAATATGAGATATGGTTCATCCATCTATAATGTACCATTGGGGTAAGGGTACAGTCATTGATGATGTCAGCTAGGGCACATGGCAGCTTGGTATATGTCCAAACTAGTGTTGAAGTGGAAAAGGGGTCTGACATGTGATCTAGATTTATGAGCGGAACGAAATGAAACATGGATCTATAATATTAAAACAGAGATACGGTGAAACTTAACTTTTATTCAATAAATAAATCTATTGAAACTATGAAATGCATAATGAAACAATCTTGCTTGAATGGTGGTAACTAATCTCTGAGAAGAGATGTGGCGGCTACACGCATTCGTCTGAGCATATTACAATGAGGCCTCCAATATTTTTTAGCATCAAGAAGTAATCAGAAAACCCTACACATCCAAAAACCTAACCCTAAGATATGAAGCGTCAAAATTCATGTGGGCCCTGATGGGGTAAGTTGGTACATCAACTTCCCGAGGTCGTAACTTTTGCAGACGATTGTCATTTTAGGCGCATGATAACCCGTTAGAAATTTCTATCCGAGGACTACAAAAATTTTTGTCACGTTGTGAATTTCTCTTTAGTGTGATTGTGGTGACCCCAAAAAACGATGTTTAGGGCCTCAAAACGGCCCTGGAAGTTTAGGACCCAAAAAGCTAGAAAAAAACTACCAAGATGAAAATTGTATGTGAGCCAGTTAGAAGAGGTGGGTGGCCACGGATATCCACCTGGATCAATCCTCCCCCATTAGGAAGTAATGGTCTCCATTATGTTGAGTTCCCCCATTAGATGAGGAAATTTATGTTGAATTTGGCCCCGGGTGAACCACTTTCCTTGGTGCAAGAGTTGCCCTGCTTTGACAACACTATAAAGTTGAAGCTTCAGTTGGCAAGTGCCCTTGACCTGTGTGTCCATGATCTGATCAGTGGATGCATATTGTTCCATGTAGTCAGGGTTGATCTTTGTCGGTGTCAATTGTTTTTTATCTTTGAAATGTCCAATAATGGTGGAAAGTATGGTCGAAGGAGGTCAACATTAAACATTGGGTGCAAACCAAAGAAGGGGAGAATGTTGAGCTCAAAAGAATTGTCACCCACATCCTTGGTAATGGTGTAAGGTCCATAGTGGAGTGGATGAAACTTCCAATGGGGTCTTGTAAGGCGTTCTTTCTACAAGTGCAACCAAAATTTATCTCCCACCCTAAAACTTGTGTGGCACCTGGTTTTGATCATGGCATTGCTTGTATTTGGCATTGGACTTCTGTAAAATATCTTGAATCTATTGATGGATGTGTTGGATTTGTTCAATGAACCGGGTGGCTTTGTCGGCTTCAGTTTAGGAATGGGAAGATTTGTCCTGTGTGGATGCAAGGGGTAGTGCAACATCCATGGGACCCAATGGTTGAAATCCCAACCCCACCTAAAAGGGGTTGTGGCCTATTGAGCTATGTATGGCTCTATTGTAATTGTGTTGAACATATGGAATACTCTCATCCCATGTGCACAGATGCTTGGAATTGCACATGCGCAAGATATGCATGATCATCATGTTGACGACCTCAGTTTGGTCATTTGTTTGGGGGTGGAAGGTAGTGGATTTGGTGAGCTTGGTGTCCATCCGTGACCAGAGGCTCGACCAAAATGTGTTGAGTAACTGGTTGTCCTGATATGAGATGATGGTTTGTGGTATCCAAAAATGCACCCACACTCATTTCAAGAAGAGCTTGATAGTAGCCTCTACTGTGATGCTCTTCTTGTAGGCGGCCATAATCGTCATCTTGGAAAATCTATCAACAACCACAAAAACACATTCATTTCCCTGCTTAGTTGAAGGAAGGCATGACGTGTAGTCCATCGAGATGGATTCCTAGGGACTATCGAGAGTAGGCGAAGGGGTGTACATGCCTTTTTTCTTAATGGTCGGTTTGGAAATGGTGTAGGCCTTGAAGGACCTGATATACTTTTTGACATCATATCAAAGTTTTGGCCAATAAAAAAATTTCTATAGCACTTCCACTATGTTTTCTACACCGAAGTGTCCTGCCACCCGACTGTAGTGAGCTTCCCAACTCAGTGTCACTCACTCGCTTGATGGGATGCAAAGATGGCCCAGATGGAACAACAACCCATCTCGAACATGGAAATCAGTGACAGTTGTGTTTGTGTCCAGCATATGGTAGATAGTGTCGAAGTCAGGATCTCTCTTGTACAGTTGGGGACATCCGGAGATCTCATGTCCGTCGGAGTGTAGCATCGTGGTTAGTTCTACAACTAGAGGTTGATTAAGGCAGTTAATGACATGGTTGGTGCTCCCTATCTTATAATTGATGTTGAGATGGAATTGTTGCAAGTATGTGGACCACTTCTAATGGCGTTCATTCTACAATTTTCCTTGTTTCTACATAAACTGCAGAGGCCTATAATCAATGTGGATGATTGTCTCTTTCCGAAGAATGTAATGCCTCCACTAGCGGCAGGCTTGTACAATGGAGTACATTTATTTGTCGTAAGTGGGATACCTACAAACGATATCAAATAGTGTCTCACTATGATAGGCCATGGGATGTCCATGTTGAGTGAGAATTGTGCCCACAACATAGTCTGAAGCATTTATCTCAATATGAAAAGGCTATTGCAGGTCGGGTAATGAGAGCATCGGGGCTTAGCACAAGTGTTGCTTCAAATCACCGAACGATTTATGTTACGATGGGCCCCACACAAACTTTTCCTTGCAACCACCTTTGGTCACTTGGCTAAGGGCCCATGTAATGTGGGAGAATCACAACACAAGCCTACGATAGAAATTGGCAAGGCCTAAGAAGCTTTGAAGCTCAATGAGTGTGGTAAAGGCTGGTCAGTCATGAATGACCTATATCTTGGTTGGATCGACATGCACCCCATGCTCATCAACAATGTATCTTAGGTACTCAACTATGTTCATGCCGAAGGAGCATTTTTCCAAATTTACATATAGTTTGTGTTGTCACAGAGTGTACAGAACCTACTAAATATGTCGCAAGTGTTCCGCCCTATTAGCACTCCGTAATTTCTTAGGTTGAGGAAGAAATTGACAGAAGTAACCACAAACCACTTTGGAGTCCAGGATCTAGCGCCCCTAGACCCAGAGAGTGCTCTCTCTATTAGTTTTAGATTTTTTTTAAAGAAGATATTAGGATAGCTATCTAGTTCAGGGTTTTGATTTATATAATTGGGTAGGAACAGAGAAGAATAACCATTGGGCTATCGAGTCATGTCAAATCAATTTTTTGTCCAATGAGATGATGGGAAAATAGAGGGGTTTTTTTACAAGGGTGAGGTAGGGAGCTTTGGTGGAGGATTCAGATCATGTTTTTGCAAGAGGTGAATGTAGAAAGGGTGAAAGACAAACACATTAGAGCATCAAACCAAGGATGAATTCTAAAGTGATGCTTTAAGATGAAAACATTGATAACTTGGCAAAACTGAAACAGGGCACCATTAAGATGAATTTTAGATCAAACATGTGGTTTTTTCCAAGAAATAAGATACACGTTAAAGGAATTTAAACACATAAGATAACTCACAAATCAAAGGAGCACAAAACCACCAAAATTCTGACACAAGAATCCCTGTGAAATACCTGCTATTCCATTCATTCACTTGGAAAAAATTACAATGCACAAAAGTGTTTCTTCTCTAATCTGACCAACCCTCTTCACATTTAAATTAAAACAATATATAGAAAAAATTATTCCCTGGGATCAAGAGGTTGAATTCAACAACCTAGCCAAAAATAGAAACAAATCCCTCAAAGTTTTGAATTGTCTGCCATGAAAAAAGCGTCGGACTGCTAAAAATAGGGGTCAACTCAGACGCTTGTATCTCCCAAAATATGATAATTGTGCTAAAACTGAAAGAAATTATTGTATATGAGCCTGTCCTGAGTAAAAACCTCTCTCTATTTTTCCAAATTCATCTCTATATTTCCAAAACATCTACCACAAAAACAGGAAAAATGGAATCCTGAAAAATAGTGCTCAGAGATGGATTTGATTCTCCCAATTACTAATACCTATGAAAAAATTGAGAGAGGTTATTTCATTTCAACCCGTTTCGGATAAAAACCTCTCTCGGTTTGTCAAAATGAGATTTGGTTTGTCCGGAATCGTCCTTGGAATACATGTGGTCAAACTATGCGAAAAGCAATTTTTGAAGGGGGGAAAGTGGATTTTGGACCCTAGGGTGGTAAGTGGTATAGGGGGAGTCCGAAATCACATGGTGGTGGTGGTGACAAGTGTCCAGGATGGTTTCACTTTTCAGACCCCCTCTTGGTTGAGTGATGTAAGGGGGAGGGGGGTCTGGAATATGGGGAAAAGGGTTTTAGACTTAGGATTAAATTTGTTTTAGTTTTTATTTAATTGTTTTTTGTTTTTTTTATTTGTTTTTTTAGGTTTTATTTTGTTTTATTGTATTTTGTTTTTATTTGTTTTATTTTTAATATTGTTTTGTTTTATTATGTTTTATTATGTTTTATGTATTTTTAATTATGTTTTATATTTTATTTTATATGTATTTTTATTTGTTTTAATTTTTAAATGGTTTTATTTTTTAGGTTTTGTTTTTTAGTTTAATTATTTAATTAATTATTGTTTATTAGTTACAATGTCAATTAATTAGTAATTAATTTATTATTAACAACCCTAATCTAGTTTTACTAATCTAACTACACTTAATATTACTACTCACATATATAAATTAACTCTACTAAGCTAATTAATATTAACAATGTCATTAACCATTCATTATTAACATTTTGTTTTTTAGCCTAAGCTTGTTTATTCATGCAGGGACAAAATTGGTGGAGGGGTGAAGAAATGGAGGGTGAGGGAATGAAGGGTGCAGCAGGGTGATGAAAGATAAGGCGAAATGGATGGAGGGAGAAGCGAAATCAACTGAGCCCGGTAAGCCAGATGTCTTCATCACGAGAGCAATGTCAAATAGATAGTTGAATAATCAAATCACCTATGATTATAGGACCCTAACACGTCCAACTCTTGTTGAATATGAGGATGTCATCCAAATACACCACCCCAAAATAATTGGTGAAAGGCCGCAAGATATCATCCATCATCATCATGAAAGTTGTTGGAGCATTTGTCAAGCCAAAGTGCATGACCATCCATTCAAAAAGACCTTCTTTGGACTTGAAGGCAGTCTTTCATACATCAGTCTACTCTATTGGGACCTGATGGTAGTTGGACTTCAGATCAATCTTACTGAAGTATTTGGCCCCCTTGAGCTGGTCAAGGAGATCATCAATTCATGGAATTGGGTACCAGTTCCTGACTGTGATTTTATTTAGGGTTGGTAATCAATGCAGAGTTGCTAGGTCCCATATTTCTTCTGCACAAGCACGATTGGGCTTCCACAAGGTGATGAGCTTGGTCAGATGTGCCCCTTTTCGATCAGCTCTTAGATCTAGTGCTTGATTTCCTCATTTTATAACAGAGAGCGGCGATAGACTAGCCCATTGGATAGCGTTGTGTCGAGGGTCAGGTCGATCGAATGCTTGACTTGACAGTGTAGAGGTACCCCAGTGGGTGAGGAGAAGATTTATTTGTATTCTTCCATGACCTTATCCACTTGTTTCTGCTGCGTGGAGAGACCTATCGCGAAGGCCATGGATGTGGTTGCAACCTTCCGCTCACTTTGAGCATGAATCACGAAGAAGACAAACTTCTCGATCTGAAAGATGACCTTCTTCATTGCTTGGTAGAGATCAAGGAAATGGAAGTAGGTGGGACTACCTCCAGTATCCTGTACAATTTCCTTTCCAAAGTAATAATAACACTACGAGACCTAGACTCATATACAGCATAATGTTTCCATAAATAAAGTTGGCCCAAAATAAAATCACAGACTTCAACAGGGGTGAAATCACACAATACCTCATCTTTGAAGAGTTTGATGTCGTAGGGCATGCGACATTGTTGAATGATGCAGAGATCACTCCCTTGGCGGAGCCATCCGATGGTGTACGGTTGTGGGTGCAATGTTATCGATAGATCCAACTGCTTCACGACCTCTGTTGATATTAGGTTCTTCTGGCTACCGCTATCAATGATGAAGTGCAGTGGAGTACCCTTCACCCATATATGTGAATGAAAGAGGCGCTCACCTTCCTCTAGTTCATCAGGTTCACTAGGCTGGATCTTGGTGGTAGCATCGGTGGCATTGGGTTCTACATCAGTTATCCATCTCCCTTTTTCTAGTTCTGACTCATATTCGAAACCCACATCTGATTCAGAGGCTTTCACCTTGGCCACCAATGACTTCTTTAAGCAGCATTCAACGGTGTTATGCCAGGGGCTCTTATGGAACTCACACCACTTCCCAGTGTCTTTATTTTTCTTCCCATTGTCCTTCTTTGTTTGCATCTTAGATTGGTTGTCCTGAGGCTATCCATCATTTCTTTGTCCTTAGTTCAGCGGGTTGGGGCTGCCTTTTCCCGGCTTTTGTTGTGAGGAGTTCGCAGACCCAAATTGTCGCGTCTTTTTTTTAAGCTTCTACTCGACTTTGATAGCATATCGATAGGCCGTGCCCAAGGATGAGATGTCTAGAAACTCCATTTTTGTATGAATGTATCTATGCAAACGTTGCGGTACTTAAGCACCAGATGTCGCTCGGAGTTTTTGATACCTAGCTTGGTGTGCAAGGTATGGAAGACATTGGTGAACTCTAACATTGTTTGGTCCCTTTCCTGCCGCAGTGTGGTCCATCTTGTATATAAGTCTTCATAACTTCCAATAGGGTAGCATTGTTCCTTAATAGCATCCCTAAAAGAACCCCAAGTAGGTGCGACTACAAATAATGTGGATTCCTTTGTTTCCTTTTACTCACAGAAAGTCTCCCACCAATCTTTAACATGGGGGTCGGCCTTAAGGAGCGCAAATGTAATATTTTCTCTATCGAAAATGTTATGGATAGAAAAATACCCTTCTAGAAGGTTTAACCATTTGTCTACAGCATTTGCATCTATTTGACCTTCAAATATATGAATATCAAAATTGTTTTGTACCTTGAAGGGGTCGGCGCCTCCGCTCAAGGAAGATGCATCATATGTTGGCAGTCACTGAAGGATTTGTGAAAAATTATCCATCATATCGTTCCTCTATCGCGCGAGGGCTTCCTCAAGAAAAAGTTTAAAGGGATCTCCTACCCCATCGTCTCTCGTTTCTTCCCACATAAGCGGTTGTCGGGTTTAGCGAGGTCGATCTTGCAAAGGATCAACTGGTTCGAGTTTGAACTGCTTATACCTTGACCTCATTGAGGACATGCATAGAGAAACAAATGAAGAGTAGACTACTATGATACCATTGATCTGTATTTATGAGCGAAATGAAATGAAACACGAATCTATAATATTAAAATAGAGATACAATGAACAATAACAGAGATACAATGAAAATTAACTTCTATTCAATAAAAAAATATGTTGAAACTGTAAAATGAAGAATGAAACAATCTTGCTCGAATGGTTGTAGCTAATCTCTGAGAAGATATGTGGCGGCTACACGCATTCTCCTGAGCATATTACAATGTTTCCTCAAAACCCTTTTAGCATCAAGAAGTAATCAGAAAACCCTAGACATCCAAAAACCTAACCCTAAGAGATGAAGCGTCAAAAGTCATGTGGGCCCTGATGGGGTAAGTTGGTACATCAACTTCCTGGGTTCGTAAATTTTGCATACGATCTATGTTTTATGCACATGAGAGCCCGTTGGAAAGGTCTATCTGAGGACTACACATTTTTCTGTCACACTCTAATCTTGAATATAAAAACATTTTTTAGGGCCTCAAAACGGCCCCGGAAGTTTAGGACCTGAAAATCTAGAAAAAAAATTGTTAAGATGAAAACTGTATGTGAGCCTTTTGGAAGAGTTGGGTGACCACCAATATCCACATGTATCAACATGTGTCATCCGGTGATTGGTTATGTTGGCAGACTGACGTGGCATCATGGCAAGGGAGGACTCTGATTGAATCTGAATCATCAGTCGGAGGTATCTTTGAAGTGATATGGATCGTCTGTCAGAGCGCTCCATCAGAGTGACCAAAGTTATGAGACTCTGAGGTTAGGATTTCACGGTCAAATATCCACCATATATCGGAGTATCTCGAAAGTGAAGGAGAATCATCGATTGGAGATGCCTCGTTGAAGCTGTCAAAAGTAATGGGACTCTGAGATTAAATCTCAACCATTCATCGGAAGTGTTGAAACTGAATGAGAGTCGTCGATCTTATCTACACAAAACCAAAATTGGCTAAGGCCTTGACGACGTCATGCTAACGTCAGTCTAGACACGCGTCAGTTTCTCATTAGTTCATGTTGGCACTAAGGTGGCTAATACATGTGACATGTGTCGTTCTGCTTTGGAATGTTGACCTGTACATCCAGTAGGTTTCATGTGTCCACGTGGCAGTCGGTGATTAGTCCTGGTAATGCTTTGTTGGCATGATGACACGTCAACTAGCGAAAAACTCTGGGTCCTAAGAATGAATCTGAACTGTTGATTTATTCATTTGATAGGGTTCTGAAATCAAATATGGGGCGTCCATCAATAGGCATTCATCGGAGCTGCAAAGGAGATTGGAGTCCGACGGGGAACTCCGAGATCTAATCTCATTTATCAATCTAAGGCACATAATTTTCCTCCTATAAAAGATATTTAAATCCATTGATCTGTTCATTTGAAGCTAGGATGCATGAGTAACCTGTAGGCGACATATCCGAAATTTAAAATCAAATAAAACATAAAAAAATAATCCTAACCCTATTTAAAACCAAACTATATATATATATATAT
>ML826035.1:36522-46888 GCA_009831015.1 Picea engelmannii | reverse complement strand
ACCCTAAATTAATCAATAACAAACTATAACACATAAAATTACAATAAAAATATAACAATAAAATTTAAATCTAATATATAGAAACTATTTACAATAAATTAAAGAAATTCTAAATACAAACAAAATTGAGTTTAAATAAAAACAAAGGGAAAATTAATAAAACTAAACTAAAATTAATAAGCTAAAACTAAATTACATTATTAAAAAGTAAACCTATTCTATAAACAAAACTAATAAAAAAAAAACAAATAAATCAAAATTAGATTAAAATCTATAAAACTCTAAAATACCTATTCTAAAAATTTAGAATTTTAGTCTTAAGTTACAACGCCTTCCATTCATACTACGCCTTTCATTCATACTAGGCATTATTATATGAAAGGACATCCCAAGGTATAACTTTCATTTTAGTCTAAGTTACAACGCCTTTCATTCATACTAGGCATTATTATATGAAAAGACATCCAGAGGTATAACTTTTAACAGAGACAACGATTAGCAATCATTTTTTTTTTCATAGAAATTAATTTTAAATAAAACCCCAAATACTTTAAGATTTAAATCAATCACCTTACATAAAAATATATTTATAACAAAAAAAATTATATAATAAATTATCATATAAAATATAACTTTATATAACATACAGTGAGAATGTAAACTAACTAAATATGATATAAAACTTACTTTATATCTTTGTATAAAATAATTTGAAGCCACTATCCATAGCCATTGAAGAGCATAGAGACAAGAAAACGTCGACCAACCTTGAGATGGTTGAAGATGCATGGAGATTGCCACATTAGGAGAACATTTCTTGACCCCAAACACCATCATCAATCACCCGCATTCATTAGATAGTCTTTCATGAAAAACAGTTTCTGAGCTCTCATACATGGTATCACATGCAAGTCTTTAAGTATTATTTGCAAATTTAAACAAATTTAAAGCACTTGTCTTTATATTTCATATAATGTAAAATTTAATCATTTCAATCCATCAGGCAGTATTTATAAAGGAGAGTATTAATGTGGAATGAACTCTTAACAAAGGGATATCATATTGTAGTATTAAAACTTGTAATTATTATGGACATCGTATAGATAACAACCATATACCAAATAGGGCTCACAATACATAATAGTGAAATAATTGGTGATGTTAGTATCAAAGTGAAGGAAGGACATTATCACATCAACAAGAGGAATTGCACCCCAAAGCCAACTTTTGGATTGGCAAATACTTTAGCGTGAGTAATGCCTTATAAACCACCTCTAGCTCTCAATTGTTATACATGGGGGATTATTCACAACACACACACTCGATATGTACATGCACACGCACATAAACAACTAGAAAGAGAGTACAAACATCACATACATAACAAGCACAAGCCAAAGAAGGCCCAAAAGACATGACCCCAAAACCATCGACAATGTTTTACTAGAGTGAGGGAGGATGCTATCACATCAACCTATGAACTTGCACCCCAAAACTATTGTTTGGTGCAAGTAATACTTTATAAACCATTTTTGCCTCCATTCTTATACATGTGGGATTATTAACAATACACACATACCCAATGCACACACAGAAATATAAGCACATTATTAATGTGAGACGAAATTCCAACATAGGGATATGACATTATCATAGTAAGACTTGCAATTATTATGCACAACACATAGATAACAAGCACAAGCCAAAGAGGGCCCACAATGTATGACACCAAAGCAATTGGCCATGTTAGTACCTACAAGAGGGAAATGGCAATCACATCAACCCAAAGACTTGTACCCCAAAGCTGGTCTCTAGATTGGAAAATCTTTTGCAATGAGTATTGCCTTATACACCACCTCTACCTCACAATTATTATACATGTAGAGAATATTCACAACACACACTCAACATACATACACACTATTAGAAGGAAAGTATTAATGCATAACAAAATACCAACATAGGGATATCCAATTATGTAGTAGTAAGACTTACAGACATCACATAGATAACAACCACAAGCTAAAGAGGCCAAAATGAGAGAGGATGTTATCACATCAACTCATGGACTTGCACCTCAAAGCCAGCATTCGGATTGGCAAAGCTTGTGGTGTGGGTAATGCCTTATAAACCAAGTGTATGTCACAAGTGTTATACATGTGAGATTATTAACAACACACACACCTAACACGTAAAAATCATAAGGAGTATTAATGTGAAATGAAACAAAATCCCAATATAGGGTATTCCATTGTAGTAGAAAGACTTGCACCTATTACAGACATCGCAAAAATAACAACCACAAGGCATGACACTTAATCTGCCAATGATGTTAGAACCAAAGTGTGAGAAAATGTGATCACAACAACCCAAGAAGTTGTACCCCTAAACCAATTTCCTGATCAACAAAGATTTTGATGTGGATAATGCCTTACAAACCACCTCTAAGATGTTTGATTTTCTAATAACATGTCTCAACTTAAGTTCATGATTTAGATAACTTAAAGTGAATGAAATGGGCACACTAACATGGTATTGCAATTCTTAGTTAAGGAAATTGAAAAGACTCAAGCTTTTTATGAAAAATTATGCCAAAGAAATATAGCATATGCATGATGGGCACTTCTAATAAAAAAATAAGTGAAATATGTAAAAGAAAGATGATAACTAGAAGAACTACTTTGAAGAGTGAAAACTAATAAAATATCACAGCTAGAATTCATAGGATTTAAACCTTACCCATGACCTAAAGCTTATCAATTCTTATGTCCAAAGAAAATTTTAATAAGTATTATAAGGCCTTAAATTACCTAGGCAAAAAATGAAGATATGCTTGTAAAGAACAAATTACCTTATTTTAGGTAATTTGTTTGTTACAAGCATATCTCCACTTGTTGCCTAGGTGGAACCCACTTCATACTTACATTTTCATCACACTTCATCATTTTACTTAGGTAGTTTGTGTATCACATCACATTTATACCTTTTACCTAGGTAAAATCCACTTACATTTCACTTAATTCCATATGACACTCTTAACTTATAACTCCCTAAGTTTATTCCATATTAACCCCTCATTTCTCATATTTCAACTTTTTATAATGTGAACACGCCTAAGTGGTTTAGGATGTTTTAATTAAATTCTAAAACCTTTGGTTAAGTGCTTAATTATTGGCCTATTAGTGTTCTAATGTTATAATTCTACATTAAGTCTCATTCCCTAAGTTTTTTTTGTTGATTTATCACAAAGGAATGCAATTTTATGTCCATGGTGTACACCTTAGTCACCGGGTTCGGAGAATTTGAACCTTCAAGTTCGAAATCCACCGAACTTCCAGCGATTTCAAATAAATTCGTTGAAATTCACCTTTAAATTCGCTTGGTATTGTAGAGGTTTGGTTCTGAAAAGGTTGAAAGTGAAAAGAAGTTAAAAATAAATCTGTCGACGTTGCATTTCCTCTCACGAACACTACGCCAACCCCTTCAGATTCCCCTCTCTCACAAACCAACGTCGAGTTACAGCCACAGCTACCAACTTAGGTTATGGGTTACGACTACATAGTAACTACGGACTACCAATGGTGGCTATGGGCTATGTGGTAACTATGAGCTACCAGTAGCAGCTACGGGGTAACTACGAGATACTAGTGGCGGCTACGCGCTACGTGGTAACTATGGGCTACCAGTACCGGCTACAGGCTACACCAATGTTTATGGTGTTTTTGTTAAGGAAATAGTTATAAAGTTATTTATATATCATTTTTTTTTCCTACTTACTAAAGTTATATAGTTATATAACGTATAGATTATAATATATTATAATTTATATAGTTATATTATATATATTGTATAGGATATATAATATATTATTATTTATATAATATATAATTGTCCAACTTAATATATTTATTATATATATATATATATAATATTCGAATTTAATGTCGAACTTTATCAAAAGAAATTATGAGGCGAATTTTTTCCAATTTTCATAAGTGTTGAATTCGAACACGAACACGAACACGAATGTCGTGACTAAGGTGTACACACATGAGACAAAGCACTCTCCCTTTGGCACACATGAGACAAAGCACTCCCCCTAGGGCACACATGTTGAGGCAACCCACAAAGAAGCCAATTCGGTGTACTTCATCTTAGCCTTGTTCACACATGCCAACTCAACCCATGTCATATCATAATCCTTTGGTGCAAGTTTTAAGGAAGTTGTTAAGGCTTGAAGTTGACTAGGGGGCTAGCGGTGCATGCACCCTAGGGTTTTGATCATCCACTTCATCAACTCGCTCATTCGCACATGTGCACACTTTTTTGGGCCACTGCATGGTGCGCCCCTCTAGAAGGATCCACTTGAAATTTGCAAGACCTTGTTCACACTTTGTACAGATTGTGAAGTGACTAATAATTGACTTGACTTGGTCAAAGGAGGTCCACTTGCACATTATTTGAGGGAGGGAAAATTTTAGGGGCTATANCCCCTCTAGAAGGATCCACTTGAAATTTGCAAGACCTTGTTCACACTTTGTACAGATTGTGAAGTGACTAATAATTGACTTGACTTGGTCAAAGGAGGTCCACTTGCACATTATTTGAGGGAGGGAAAATTTTAGGGGCTATATATCACCCACAGGCCAATTTCCATTTTTTCTAAAAGTGATTCGACCAAATTCTATAGAATAAAATTATTTTACCTTAAAATAGCCCAAATTTTATAGAAACTATATAAAATCCTTAGAAATTTGAATATTTTTACAAATATCACCAAACATTTTATATTTTGCATATTGGGGACTAGTAAGATTCATCAAAGTTTATACGTTCTAAGATAAATTTACATCCTTAAAATTATCCCTGATTTGAGGAGATAAGATGATTTTGATGTGGACCCATTTGCGCAAATACCTAAGGCGCATTTTCTATGGTGGTTTCTCCATGGTTGACTTAGTCAAAGGGCACAATATGAGGGGCACACTAATCTCTCTCTTCAAGGGTGAATTCATGCATGGAATATTTTATTATGATGGTGGTTGTTATGTGGACACAAGGCACTCTTTTCTAGGGTACACTTGTTAAAATAATATTCTATTGCTACATTCTAATCAAATGGTCAAAGGAGCCCACAGTCCTAGGTCACACAAGCTTGGAGAGGATATTTTATACTTTCCTTGGTCAAGAGACTTCTAGAACAAGCACCCTAATGAAGACACTTGCCATTTGCAAGCATGTATAGAAGAATTCTCTCGTGAGGAGTTGTACACCTAGTAATTACTCACCTACTTTGAAGACTCGCCCTACCTCTTTGACTTAGTATTTTATTACTATATTTTGTGGTTGTTATTTCTTGAGGAGCACCCTTGCTCATGAAGAAGAAATGTGGCTCTTTACATGCACCTTGCATGAGCTTGAAGGTTTAGAAAGATGACATGTGGCATCACGTTCATCTAGAGCTTCCATTTAGTGTTTTCTATGGGCATTTTAGACCTAATTCGCCCACTTAAGACTATTATTGTAATATTTTTTGTATTTTCTAATATTTTCCTTGAAGAACAAAATAAGGAAAATATTATTCTATTGTAGAAGAGAGTTGATCTTAAACCTAAATAAGGGTTTTCTCTCTCCCTCATTTGCATGGGTCCTAATTCACCCACTTAAGACTATTATTGTAATATTTTTTGTATTTTCTAATATTTTCCTTGAAGAACAAAATAAGGAAAATATTATTCTATTGTAGAAAAGAGTTGAGCTTAAACCTATATAAGGGTTTTCTCTCTCCCTCATTTGCATGGGTGGAGATGGGGACTTCTCCCTTATTGTACTTTTGTTGTAGATCTTGAAGGCGATGAAAGTTGGAGCTTCTTATATTATTGAGGTATATTTGTTTGGGTATTATTGTTGAATATTAAGGTTGAAAATACTTGCATCAAATGTGTCAAATGTGTCGAAGGTCTAAAATAATATACGTAACAATTATTCCTCATTAAGAATATTATTCATTTATTAAGAAGAGCAAAAGTGTGGTCCATTCCCCTCTAAGCCTATGTATTTTGTTGTTGGAATTTTGTGCACATGTCTTTCTCCTTGATTTGGGTTAGTTACATCTTTACATATCCATCAAGAAATACACTCTCAAACATGTTTGTAATGTCTCCTTAATTCGAGTATTCACAAGTTATTTTCTACATTAATGGACAACAAGAAATGAATGATTATTTATTTTTCATTAGGTCCATATTTACTCTTAACCTCATGGTGATCACCCTTAGTAGTTGATTCTTCACTCCACTTGCCCAATGGATTTGACACCAATCTTGATCCTCCCATCACTTCTCTTTTAAAACCTATACTGCAACACTTGTTTTGCTAAAGCCACTCTTCATTTCACCTTGAGCCATCATTGCCTAAGCTTTAGCAATCCTACTTTAGGGAATCCTCCCTTGGTTGTGTTGATGTTTTGGTAGTTGCGAGAGGAACTTTTGTCTAGACAACCTTTCTTAGAAGAGAAGACGATTCCAGAAGTCCAAGGAAGACCATTGAACAACAAAAGAACACCCCAAAAGAGAAGTCAGCCCACAGGAAAAGAATAAAGTAAAATAAGAATCCCAGAGGAGAAGTCAGCCCAGGCAAGGTGACTTGAAGACTATAAGTAGAGGAGATGTCTTGCTCATTTCACACACAATACACTCATTCTCTCATTGAAGAAGGAAGCGCAAGTCTGAGGAGAAGAATAAGACGCAGTGGTGGTTCTTGGTTATTCTTTGTGGTGGCTTTTCTCTTGTGCACTATCTCTCTAAGGAGGTGCACTACTATTGTATGGTGTTGTTGTTGTAGCTGTGAGCACTAGCTTGTGCGCTAGCCTAGTGCTCAGGGTTTCTTCTTTGTTTGTGGTTCTTAAGAGTTGGTTCATGGTGGATTATACTGAATAGAATCTATCTAAGAAAGGTTGTTGGGTTTTTCCCCCATTTGGGGCTTTCCCAAGATAAATCTCTTGTGGTCTCTTATATCTTGTTTATGTTGCTCTTATTGTTGAGTACATGTCATAATTGTTAATGTTAAAGAAGTAAAAGAACATTGGTAACTCTATTGCTCTGTAAATAAAGAAAAATCTAACATGGTATCAGAGTTGGTTACCTTCAGAACAGTTTGACAACTGGAAGAAAGATTGTTTGCAGCAGTACCTTGTCGTTGCACTAGAATACTTTGTCAAGCTTGTTGAGCACTAGTTCCAAGGCGTTGGGACTATTTTCACCATAAAGCAGTTCGCTCTACCCTAGCCCACCCCCTGCAACACTCTAGTTGCAGTTCCGTGAAGTTCAGAAATTTGAAATTTCTCAGATCTAGGGTTTCTACCGACGAAAATGTCAATCAGTATGAGAGTTGAAGATAGATTGGATGGAGCAGATAATTTCAGATCCTGGAAGCATAGAGTTCTTCTCATTCTCGAAGAGAATGAACTATTGGATCATGTCAAGCAAGTACTTCCAGAACCTGAAGATGAAGAAGCCAGAGCAAACTTCAGAAAGAATGAAGTTAAGGCCAAGAGGATCTTGACAGAGTCAATAAAAGACCCTCTGATACCTGATGCATCAGAACTGAAGGCACTGAAGGAAATGTCTAATGCCCTAACCAGACTTTATGAAAGTAAGAATACTAGTCGGAAGCTTACTCTAAGGCATCAACTCATAAACGTGACAATGAACAAGTCAGAAACAGTCACCAATTATTTTATGAGGATCTCGCAGATCAAGGACCAGTTAGGAGTTATTGGAGACCCAGTAGATGACGGTGAACTTGTAACCACTACACTCAATGGATTTCCTTCCTCTTGGGATCCATTCGTTCAAGATATTTGCGCCAGAAGCAAAATGCCCAAGTTTAACAAGTTATGGTCAGATTGTACCCAAGAGGAATTCAGATTAATATCCAAGTCACAGAAGACAAATGATGATCAAAATCAAGCCCTTACTGCTCAAGTGAAGAAAAGGAAAGAAAGGGAAGAAGGTAGTCCGAAGAAGTCTAAGAAACCACGCTACAATAAGGATGCATTGAAGGTCATATGCTACAACTGCAAGAAGATGGGACATTATGCCGCACAATGTCCTCTTAAACATGAAAAGGGAAAGAAGAAGCACCATGCACATGCAGCGGACATTGAAAAGCACAAGTCAAAAGATGAAGAATTTGTATTTGTCACAACACTCACAGGATCTATCACTCAAAGGAGTGATACTTGGCTTATAGATAGCGGTGTTTCCAAGCACATGACCATATTCAGAAATTCTCTTTCAAACTTAACAGAAAAGAGTTCATCCCTTCAAGTGGAGCTTGGGGATGATTCCAGACATGCAGTCAAAGGCGTTGGAGAAGCCTCCCTGCAACTTGACTCAGGTAACCCTCTTTCAATTAAAGATATTTTTTTGTACAAGGCTTGAAGAAGAATCTACTTTCCATCTTTGTTTTAGAAGATAAAGGTTTTAGGGTAGCTTTCATGGATGGCCAAGTTCTTCTATGGCCCAAGAATTCTGGCATAGATAAAGCTACCGTGATCGGTGTCCGAAAGAGAGGACTGTATAAATTGAAGGGACACCAAGAACAAGCCCTTTTACATAAGAGTGTGAGCTCTAGTGAGCTATGGCACCAAAGACTTGTGCACATTAACTATAGAGCGCTACCAGTATTGAGCAAGATGGTTACAGGTCTACCAGACATTCAGGTAGAACGTGATGGAGTATGCAAAGGTTGCACACTTGGAAAGAATGTCAAGGGAAGCTTTACTAGCAGTGACAGCAGGTCTAAGGGGATCTTGGACATCATACACTCCGATGTATGCGGACAGATGATGGTGCCATCCTTAGGCAACTTTGTATACTATGTCCTATTCATAGATGACTATTCTCGAAAGACATGGATCTACGTCTCGAAAGCAAAAGATGAAGTCTTCAACAAATTTCAGGAATTCAAGGCTTTAGTTGAAAATCTCTCTGAAAGGAAGATTAAAGTCTTGAGATATGATAATGGAGGTGAGTACACCTCAAAAGAGTTTAAAGACTTTTGCAGAGAAGCAGGAATTAAGAGGGAGATAACAACTCCCTAAAACCCCCAGCAGAATGAGGTTGCAGAAAGAAAGAATAGATCCATTGTAGAAGCAGTTAAAGCAATGATCCATGAACAGGGCTTACCCATGCATTTTTGGGAAAAAGAATCCAATACAGTTGTGTATGTTCAGAATACAAGTCCTCACAAAATATTGGGGAACAAGACACCTGAAGAAGTGTTCACTGGAAAGAAACCAGAAGTCAATCACTCGAGGATTTTTGGTTGTTCAGTATTTATACATGTTCCAAAGGAAAAGAGAACGAAGTTGGAACCTTCAGGAAAGAAGGGCACCTTCGTTGGATACAGTGAGACTTTGAAGGCTTACAGAATATACATTCTTGGGCAAAGACAGATTGAGATCAGTCGGGATGTAACATTTGATCAAGAGGAAGCCTTCAGAAGATCAAGGGAGTCTCACATGGATGAGGACCGAGAGGAGCAAGAGGCTCCAAGGGATGCACTAATGATAGATTCTACACCAGAGGAACCCATTTCAGAAGTTCAGTATGAAATGGTAGAGTCGGAGAGACATGTAGATCCACCCATAGAAGCTGCAGTCACCAGGAAGAGACCAACTTAGCTCAGGAACACCTTGCAGGAAGTTGAAGAACATCCAACTCCCAAAGGCTCCTTTAGAGAGAGCAAGAGACCACACAAGTTTTCCAGCTATGTGGCGCTGATGAGCAGAATCATTGTTTCAGAACATTCCACCTTTGAAGAAGCCGTTAAGAAGCAGGAATGGAAGAATGCCATGATGGAGGAGTATCAATCCATCATGAAGAATGATGTGTGGAAAGTGGTTCTGAGACCAGAAGGAAAGTCAATAGTGACTTCCAAGTGGATCTACAAGATCAAACATGCTGCAGACGGCAGCATGGAGAAGTACAAAGCGAGATTTGTGGCTAGAGGTTTCTCCCAGAAAGAAGGAGAAGACTATGATGAGACATTTTTTCCAGTAGCAAAGTACACTTCCATCAAATCGATTATTGCGATTGCTTCCACAATGGGATGGAAATTACACCAAATGGATGTCAAGACTGCTTTCTTGAATGGTGTAATTGAGAAAGAAGTGTACATAGAACATCCACAAGCGTTTGTGATTCATGGGAAAGAGTCATGTTAAGCCCTAATATTGGCTCATTACCCCTTAATTGGGGCATATTATATTAATAATGTTATTTTATTTATGTCGGCTTTAGGCCATTAGTTGTAATTATACCTCCTAGTCTCCTATATATACCAAGGAGACATTTTCATT
>ML826035.1:0-27817 GCA_009831015.1 Picea engelmannii | reverse complement strand
AAAATTGAAAAAAATGATTGTTTTTGTATTTTTTTGAGGTCTTGCCGACATATTCCGACATTTTCCGCCGATGTCGCCGACATGATCTCTACCCCACCCTCGCCGACACTTACCCCGACACGACATTTACAGCATTGGTCTACATCCTCATCATCTGAATATTTCAACTCTACATCATGATCAACCAGTCATCTTCCTTGAAATCTGCCTTAAAGTCTAAAGATTCCTAGTTAGGTATGATGGTAAATGAATGTCGTACATTGTTTGACAACATGCTGTAGTCTATGTATCATACTGTTCTAAGAGGACGGTCCACTTAGAGTTGGATAGGATTGATCTAATTAAATTATTAATGACAGAGCCATCCTGTGTAGTATGTACACAAAGAAAACTGAAAACTATGTATTTAGTATATACTATTATCTATATAATGTCTCAAACCTTTCCTAGAGGTTTCCTGCTAGCATCGTCAGAAACTGAAAATTAAAATTTTGATTTCTCGGACCTTTCCTGCTAGAATTATCATACGATATACAGCCTACAAGCTACAAGTAATAAATAACTTACCTATACAGCTATACAAACTACAGATTAATAATAAGTAATCTAACTAAAAAGTCTAAATAGAATATTTGTTGCTTAGGATTTCAAACAGGTGGCAAACATCCTTTAAAAAAAAATTAAAAAACTAAAACTCTAATGTTATTTGCTTGGGATCCGACATGTGAAGGCTAGCCGGCACAGAATCTGTTTCAACGGCATGGGATCCGTTTCTAGGCTTGAAGGATGCGTTTACATGGTGGATCCTAAGCGGATCTGGGTGGATCCATATCCATATCTGGATCCACAGATCCAGCCTCAAGGCCCCGCGAATCCGAAAACATAGCTTTTCACAGATATTGAGAACTGAAATGAGACACCCACAAAATTTGACATCTGGAAATAATTCTTCATCAAGAAGCATATTGAACATCCTTACAACATCATTGAATATCTTTGTTTTACCAAAGTCTTGAATAAGGCAAGTGTAAACCATCGTGTTAAGCCTAAAAATAGTTTCCATCATCTCATCAAACATCCTATTAACTTCTTCGATTTGACCAAGACATGTATAGACATTTATCATGAATGTATAGTTTAGTTATTAGGCTTACAATTTTCTAATAGACCCATCTCTTCAAAAAGTGTTCCAACCTCCTCAATGCGACCTATGGTAGCACAAATACTCAATAAAATATTGTAAAGAATTAAGTTTCCATTCCACCCCTTTTTCATGTTTTCCCACAGCTTCAAAGCATCATCTGCCAACTTAGCTTTGCCATAAAACCTTAGAAGGAAAATTAGAATTACCTAATTAGGTTTCAATCCTGCTTCAGTCATCTCTTTGTAAAGAGCTTTAACTACTGATGGTCTCCCTGACTTTGCAAGTGCATCAAAACATTGATACATAACCACATTAGGCAAAACTCCCAAGGCTTTCATTTCCTGGTAATTAACAAGGCACCATCACAACCCCCTGCAATATTATGCATTTTCAACAAAGTAGAAAATCGTATAGCATTTGGACACCACACTACCGCCCTCACTCGTTCATACAGATTTAAAGCCTCCCATGCCTTACCAGGCCTATTGTAAGCATCTACCATTGTCGTGTATGAAACTTCATTAGGTGCAAGTTGCAACCCTGATGCCACAGCATGGGGCAATATCCAATAACGAATTAACAATAACCAGTAACCAAATATCAATGGGCCAAGGGCCACTACAAGATCTTGAATTCTCAATTCCTTCTTTTAAGTAAATGAAAGGATTTGTTGAACATCCTAAAATTCAAAAAGCACAATTTTGCGATGATCCACAAATAGTGAGAGCTCCGATAGAGCGAAAATATGTTATCCTAGTGGCCAAACAAAATGCACAAACCATGACCAGGAATTATAGTTTGAAATGGAAAAAGACAAATATTATTTCTAAGAAATCAGCCAAATCTAACTTCTAAGACCAAAGTTAATCATTCTGTTCCTGCTAGAGAGGTGGCCAATCGGTATAATAGCCTCCAAGGTGTTCAAGGATGTCCATGAAGAACTAACGCCTTGGTGCATGAAGAAGGGAGAGTGTTTAATTCTCAAGTAACGTGCATCAACTTGGCTTCATGATTTAGATACCTTGAGCTAAAAGAAATGGGCACACTAACGTGGTATATTATTTCTTATCCAAGGAAATGGGGAAAAACAAAGATTTTTAAGAAAAATCATGGAGAAGAGATATAGAACATACAGCCTAATGGGCACTTCTATAAGTAAAATAAAATAAAAAATTAACTAAAGTGAAATATGTACCATAGTAGCAAGATTCAACCATGTTGGCCTTTGGTGTATAAAAATTCGCACTGAATTCGAAATTCGGCAGATATTTGACATAGTACGGATACAGTAAAGCTTATTAAATGCTTAAACTTATAATCGTTAAGATAAGAGTGGAACTTCAACTACAATAGATAATGCTCATGGTGTAGTTTAACTGTCCACAATTCATTAATTGTTAATATAAGAGTGTAACTAGAATAGTAACATAGTTAATGATAGCTCATACTATTTTTAACTTTACCATTACAAGAAAACGGCCACATTCGTGAATCTCCAGTCAATATGTTCTTTCATATAAATAAATATAAACTCAAGCGCAAAACAAAATAAAGAATGGACACAGAAAAAATTGTGACTATTTTTCCCTTAATCTTTTGAATAAAATTTGATTAGCATCCTACTACTTGGACTCTACTTTGAAGTCACACATGTTTTCTAATAAACCTTAAAAAATGGCATACATCGAGACCATGGGCCTGGACTTTTAACTTATGATTTAAAATTTATCTATCTGATATCATATTGTTTCATTTGTACTTTTCTGTGAAACAAATACATGTTAAACTGTGCTTTTTGACACTGGTAATTCTCCTAGAACTGGTGTGGGAATGAGGATGATCACATCATGTGCCTGTGTGTGTCACATTGTTGTATGATATGTTATGTTCAAATTTGAGATGTGTTTCAAGTTGTTTGACGAATGAATGTTGCTTTAAAATTTTGAATGGTTTATGTATGTTTTAAAATTTCTAAAATTTGAAAAATGCATGTTATTGTATCTATGATACGTCTATATTTTTATTTTAGCCGTATTAGTTTTTTTCGTTATATATTTTTCTATACTGAATTGTATTTGTATCTGTATTCGTACTTGAATCTTGCTATTATGATCTGTACAAGAAAACAGAGAACTAGAAGAACTACTTTGAAGTGTGGAAGCCAATAAAATTATCAAGGCTAGGATTCAAAGGATTTAAAGATATTGCGCTTTACCTTACAAACTGAAGCATTCCATAAAGGATAGTATTTACAACAGCTAGAATCAGAAATAATACCTAATGAATTGCCTCCAACAATTACTCATTATAGAAGAAACAAAAGCCGTAATAAGACTACTTCCAGCTGTAGATGGGAATTATTAACAACAAAGACTTACCTAACAAGGGGTTAATATAGATGATTGTCTTGATTGCAGCCATAAAATTGCTGCTTCCTGTTTTGCAAAAACCAACCAACTATTTCTGTGTTCTTCTGAAAAGGAGCACCCTCTTCCTTTAGATGGGATCCAAAGACAGCTGCTAGACCTTGATCAGAAGAGTACTTGTGATTTCCGTTACCAGTATGAATTCCAAGCAATGGAGACAACTCCTCTCCATCTTGAAGAGCTTTTGATAAACTGCTCATCCAGCCTTAAAATGAAAGTTACTTTCAAATTTTGAATGGTTTATGTATATTTTTAAACTTTCTAAAATTTGAAAAATGCATGTTTTTGTATCTATGATATGTCTACTTCCATATTTCGGCTGTACTAGATTTTTTTGTTACGTATATTTTCCCTACCGAATTGTATTCATATCCGTATTCATATTTGAATCTTGCTACTATGATCCGAACAAGAAAGTTGAGAACTAGAAGAACTACTTTGAAGTGTGGAAGCCAATAGAATATCGAGGCTATGAATCATAGGATTTAGGGATATTGCGCTTTACCTTACAGACTGGAGCATTCCATAAAGAACAGTATTTACAACAGATAGAATCAGAAATAATACCCAATGCGTTGCCTCCAACAATTACTCAATATAGAAGAAACAAAAGCCGTAATAATACAACTTCCAGCTGAAGATGGGAATTATTAACAACAAAGATTTACCTAACAAGGGGTTAATATAGATGTCTGTCTTGATTGCAGCCAAGAAATTGCTTCTTCCCGTTTTGCAAAAAACCAACCAACTCTTTCTGTGCTCTTCTGAAAAGGAGCGCCCTCTTCCTTTAGATGGGATCCAAAGACAGCTGCGAGACCTTGATCAGAAGAGTACTTGTGATTTCCATGACCGGTATGAATCCCAAGCAGTGGAGGCAACTCCTCTCCATCCTGAAGAGCTTTTGATAAACTGCTCACCCATCCTTGAAAGGCAGTAAGTGCAGCACCAAATGAAAGACTCGATACATTTAAACCCCATTCAGTACGGGACATGATCTGAAGATTTGGGTAGACTCCAAATAGTGTTCCCGCAGAGAACAGCTGATGAGCTCTTTCTGGAAAATTAAAATTGTAACATAGGTCAATTAAGCAATTACAAAAAGGTCTCCGTACTTCATTTGATGCTTGATTGAAGACAGTTCGGAGTTCCTCTTGGAGAACTACAAAGTCAATCTCCTCTTCTTGCAGCATCTTGACGACCAAACACAATTTAGGATTGACCTTCTCGAGGCATACCAGAACCTTGCCAATTTCCTCTTTTTCACAAAGTGTGAGAACTGAAAGGAGACAACCATAGAATTTGTCATCTGGAAAGATTTCTTCATCAAGAAGCATATTGAATATCCTTACAACATCGTCGAATCTCTTTGCCTTACCATAGCATTGTATAAGGCAAGTGCAAATCATCACATTGGGCCTAAAGCCACCTTCCATCATCTCATTAAACATCCTATTAGCTTCTTCGATCTGACCAAGACTTGTATAAATATTTATCATGGATGTATAGCTCCAGCTATCAGGCTTACAATTTTCCGACATACCCATCTCTTCAAAGAGCATGACAGCCTCCTCAATGCGGCCTATGTCAGCACACATACTCAATAAAGTATTGTAAAGAATCAAATCTTTATCCCACCCTTGTTCTTTCATGTTATCCCACAGCTTCAAAGCATCATCTGCCCACCTAGCTTTACCATAAATCCTCAGAACGGAACTTAGAGTTACCTGATTAGGCTTCAATCCTGCTTCATTCATCTCTTTCAAAAGAGTTTTAGCCACTGACGGTCTCCCTGCCTTTCCTAGTGCAGCGAACATTGAATTATAGGTAACCACATTAGGCTGAACTCCCAAGGCTTTCATTTCCTGAAATGTTATAAGTGCACCATCAAAATCCCCTGCAATACCATACATTTTCAACAAAGTAGTAAAGGTTATGGTATCAGGACGCCACCCAACTGCTCTCGCTCGTTCATAAAGATTCAAAGCCTCCTGTACCTTACCATTCCTACTATAAGCATCTATCATTGTTGTATACGTAATTTCATCGGGCACACATCCAGTTTCGCTCATCCTCTCAAACCATTCCAAAGCTTTGTCGGGAAGATTGCACCGTCTGGCGCAGCTTATGACAGTGGAATAAGTTATGTTGTCGGGCTCTATACCTCGACCGAGCATATCCTGGAGCAATTCCTCCAATAAATCCCATTTATATCCTCTCCTCAGTGCCTTCATGGTGACATTGTAGACCACCACATTCATTTCAAAATTCTCATTGCTGTTCAGCCATTGAAAGAACAAATAGGCTTTTTCCCAACCTTTGATGTTATTCATAATAACCATCGCATCCTTTGAATTTGGGGTCTCGTCTAAGGATCCCAGGGCTTCAAAAATGGCTTCTCGGGTTGGCTCACAAGCATCTAGTTTTGCTGCAAACAATCTCAGCTCTCCGATCCGAGGGGTCCATATATGGACCTTGCTGCGCCTGCGGCGCTCCAGTTCTAGGACTGTTGCTCTTGGCCTGCCTGGATTGACCCAAGCTGATTTTGATTTTGATTTTGATTTTAACAAGCCCTGGTTGAGGTCAGGTGTATCATGTGCAGAGGGTTTTGGGTCCAGAAACTCCTGAGCAAAGGGTTTAAGCTGGTCTGCCATAGATGGGTTTCTTATAGTAGGTTGTGGTGTGTCTGCTATGTCTGTGTTGGTGGGATTTGCTTGTGAGATGACTGGATGAGGCTTGCATCTCCAGGGATGGATGGAGTGTGTGTGTGGGAATTTGGGTTTAGAATTTGATTTGAGAAATTGAGTTTTAGGATAATGGGTATAGAAATGAGTACCCGCATTTGCATTCGCACTTGCAGGAACTGTTGACGCTGATGCCAGGGCCATTGCTTCTGATTCTCGAGCTTCTGCTTGGGTGTGGAGTTGTCTTCGGTAACCTGATATCCTATTATCCCAAACTTCGTTCTTCTTAAAGAACACAAAGAAATTCGTTATCGTGGTTATTAATCTCACTGTTTTTTTTGTGTGTTTAAAGAGGGAGTATTTTGGGGACAAGTTTAAAAATGATTGTTAGAATTTTGACATTATTTTATGGCAATTATTGTAGAAGTATTTTGAGGGAGTGTTTATAAATTTATAAATTTAATGTAAATGAATGTAAACTCATAAAATATATAAACAAAAAATAGGAAAACTATTGAATGTATAGTGATTATGGAAAATATATATATATATATATATATATATATATATATTTTATAATCATATAAATTTTATAATTACTATAAATTTAATAGTTTTCCTATTTTTTGTTTATATATTTTATTTTAAGTTTACGTTAAATTTATAAATTTATATTTTTCTTTAGATGGGGTGTTTGTGTGGATAAACAAGACAAGTTCCACGCAATGTTTGAAGGCATGCTTGTGTGGGCTTGTTCATGCAAAGTACAATGATTTGGATGGCAGCTCTCATGGTAGAGTCCTCCCGTTCGATTACCAATAGTTGGCATGATTTGGCCATTAATCTCAGCATGTGCAGTGTCATGCCTAAAGCAAGGATGAAGGTTCAAATGGTTAACCCATGGAGCAGGAAATAGAGGAATGTTGGGGGAACAAGGGAAGTTGAGATTCGTGACGGCTCTGGTCTTGCTTCCAAGTTTGATTATTATGGTTTGATTTCAAGTTTTCTTGTTTGTTTAGTAGTCTAGAGTGTTTTGTCTTTTGGCTCGACTCACTATCATGCTTGGTAGGCAAAATTTTCCATCCACGGCCAAGCAGATTTTTGTGTGTCAGATTAGGGGGTCCCTTTCTAGTTTTATGCTTTGAGTGGGTGGTTGTCATCCTGGGTCTAGCACCTTCCCCCCATTCTCAGTGTCTTCTCTCTGTCCCATACTCCAACCTACCCTCCATCATTCTTGCCACTCATCCTCGAGCCAAGATGTTGAAATCAAGCTGAGAACTTCAACTGGAATCCAACAAATGTGAGGTCAAACTAGGGACCAAGAAGTCTATTAGGGAACCCTTGCACCATAAGCTCCCCCATCATATCACTCATGCCAAAGATAATGCCATGAAGGTGGCATCAAATTATCAGTGTCACTTTCCTACAACTATCAAGGATGAGGTTGCCCACATTGAGAATTTAGTCAGACAGAAATGGAGGAAAGCAACCAACGAATAGGTTGAGGCAAAATTTTGGGACTAGGTTCTGGACACGAGGTTCTCTCACTTCAAAGATACCAAGACTTTCAAGCTTACGGAGATTTATTAGCTAAACAAGTCTTTCATAGCACAGGTTGTGGAGAAGAGGGGTCAACAACACCAAGCAATTCTCCATAAACACGATCTAATGGATAAAAAATTTGAAGCAATTTGCAAAGAAATTTATGACATTGACATCATAGTGACAAACCAAGAGAATATCGAGCACAACCCATTGGCAGCAACTGAACTTGCTCAGGAGTTTGAAGGCACCCCTTCCAACCCCATCCAGAATGATGAAGATCTCAAAGAAAAGGAGGACACTCGACAATGGCAGAGGTAGGCATGTGTCCTCCTAGGTTAGCAACACATGCTTTCTTTTGGTAGCTTTATAGATGGGAACTAGGCTCCTGCTTTTGATTCTATCAATTATCTTTTACATTGTTTTAAGTAGATATCTAGGCCATGTTGCTACTAGGGATTTGGATGTAAAGAACTATGCCTTGTAGTCATGCAAGTTAAACACTAATATTTGATTTATTGTGGTCTTGATTTCCCTAGAAGTAGTCCACAGTTAAGCTTGATTGTATTTTATTTTGTATTCTTTTAATATAAATTTCAGCTAGCTTACAAAAAATAAAAATAAGATCGTTTTTTAATTATCACTTTAAAAAAAAATCAATAATGATCATAAAATGGTTTACTATATGTACACGGTATCAATAGTGATAGGAATAAGCTTATTATAATTACAATGAGGTGGTTGAATGAATCCTCAAATGTTTCCAGGAATCATATAATCTTGGAAAAAACTTTTCTTCAGTTATCGAAATCTAGCTATATAGATTATGAGAGTTGATATCAATTTATAACTTTGATTGAATTTTTTATGACCTGAGTCAATTTAGAATCGGACAAAACTCTTGAGGACAGTGTTCCTCTATGGATAAATATGCTCATGCATAAAACTTTTATCAAATCCTTATCAAAGTTGTAGTTGAAAAGAAAATCGATTTACTACAAAATGAACTCACTCCATATTTTATTAATCTCATTTTTATACTTAACATTTAATTAATATAAAACCCTAGAGACTACGAGACTTATACTATGGGTCAAGGGTAAGGCCTCCTCTTTCATAGTTAGAACAATGTAAATATGTACATGTACTTGTGAGTGTGGACACAAGGAGTTATGCCATAAACAACTTTAGTGACATAAAAAGCAATGTTAAGCATTGATCTATGGTTGTGGTAACACTTCCACAAATTGCAAATTTGGAACAAGTTGTATAGCAAGGTTAAATGTCAAAGGTGAAACTTGCACGACAAAGATTGAAATGTGAGACATGTTCAATAACAAAAAAAATAAGTAAATTACAATTTGAAATAGTGAAAAATTAATGATAGACATTTGAAACTAAGATATGACATAATATTCTTATAGGTAAAACTTGCAGCTTGTAAAATTTTACGTTGAACCAATTTTAAACAAGATTTGCCTATCGGCATACCTATCGCTGCAACAAATATGTTTTATGTTGCTGGTGTTTGCACGAAAGACGTGCTCAGTATTATTAGTTGCATACAATTGTTTGTTGTTTCGGATGAAATGCCTCTAAAGAATGTATTTAGAGACAAACAGTCTGAAGTAATTCAAATTTGATACCAATGGATAACCCCTTTCTCAGGATTAACGAAGTTTATAAAAATTTTATCCAAATTGTCACGCACGCAAACTAAATGTAATATGAGAGTATACTTACTACTTATTTTCTTTTGAAACGATCCAAACTACTCATTTGTACCGATCTCATAAGTTCCCAAATTTTCTTTTCCCTGATAGTCTCAAGCTTGGGTGTCCAACGTTGGCCTCTCAGCTTCACCAACTAGGCATAATCCTTGTGCAATTTAGGATTGTTGTAGAGCTCGTGCTCATAATTAGCTTCCCCACCCATCGGGTTTCCACGTTTATCAACATTTAACCTCTCATCTTTCATAAGCTTTGTAATAAATTTTGTGGACACTCTAATTCGAAGGCCTCCGTCCACGTTTCTCTTCTCCATCACAAACGGCGGCGTTCGATACTTCGAAGGGGTGATGACAGGCGAGCAATGTAATTATTAGGTGGAGCTTTTTGGGGTGGCAAGGGCGATAATAAGGAAGCCAGCTACAACAGAGATATAACAGACTGAAATAATTATGTACATTTGCCATCGTTGTATTAAATTTGCTATGGTGACATCATTCATTAGATCGTCTAAATGCCTAGTCGATAGGTTTACGTACACAAAAGAGAATTAAATTGTACCAACTCAAAAACGTGTGCATTTATTTCTCTTATTTCCCTCTGTCGTCGGCTAAGCAATAAGAGGTTGGTTTCAAGAACCAATCCGATATGAGAAAAATGATTTAACTAAAAATAAAAAATAAAAAAACAATTTACAATGTTAAACCTTTGAAAAAGCTCAAATCTTATTTCCCTCCACCATCCGCTAAGCAATAAGAGGTTGGTTTCAACAACCAATCCGATATGAGAAAAATGATTTTAAATAATTAAAAAAATATAAAAAAATCAGTTTACAATGTAAAACCTCTGAAAAAGCTCAAAATTTCGTTTGGTCAACGTAAAGTAATAAGTGGTCAAATCCCTATTGATCTCTATATTACCTGGCGCGACGGGTATAATAAGTAAATTACAATTTGAAATAGTGAAAAATTATTGATAGACATTTGAAACTAAGATATGACATAATATTCTTATAGGTGAAAATAGCAACTTGTAAAATTTTACGTTGAACCAATTTTTGAGGAGTTAAAACTAATTGCTTTAGTTTTTAACTTCATTGTTTTTCATCATGTGTATATGACAGAGAGGAACGTGGATGTTCATGGTCTTTTAAAGGTTTGTTTGCTACTGCATATAAGTGTATGGCATATCCAAAAATCAATGGCAGGCCAATGTTCTCAATATTATCATCTTACTTTTTATTAAATCATCTTATGGGCTTTCAACCTTGATTAGTATTTGGATTATGTATTGAAAATATATGGTTTTTTTAATGGGACCTCTTTAAGAGGTGATGGGTATTTTTTGGTTTTCGAAACTAATATTGAACTTTATCAATAAACATAGAAGAGCAGGTTTATCGATGGACATGGAAGAGAAAGGTATGTGTACTGAGGAATGATCTTTCCATCAGGGAATTTTTTTGAACTATGGATATGCATATGCACAATGTAATTTATTTTTCATCTTTTACTAGAACAATTAGTCTTTGCATTAAAAAGGAATTGTTGGTTCATTGTTCAACTTAATAATACAAAAACAAAGAGGTTAATCACAAGCCAAAAATTCAAAAAGATGTCCAAAAACTTGAAACTTTGCAAATAAAACCATTGATATTCCTTCACACAACCAAAATCATTGACTGGTATAAACCTTGTATAAAGTTCCTAATATCAAAGAGACTTTGCAAAACATATTAAAACCTTAAATTAAGGGGAAAAATGATCATTGTGGGCTTCATTCTAATTCTCTTGAGGGGGTTTGGCTTCTTGCTCCATCCACTCCATATCCATATTCTTTGGAGGTTGATAAATTGAATCTTCTTCTTTTGCTTCATTTGGCACTGAGCCTATGGACATTCTCCGAAAGGAGACCACTAATTAAGAGCTTTTGGCAAGACTCACCACCATTTCATGTAACATTTTGCACTCGACTTTGAGATTCACAATTTGACATTTTTGTTGAGTCAATATATCTACAATTTTAGCACACGCAAAACTACCACTTCCTCTTGAGAGAGCATTCTAGAAGTTATTGTGAAAATCGAAGTTCGATGATTAGAAAGAAAAATCTTGTGTTTCCTTATAACTCAGTGAACATCCTTAATCTCACAAAGGGGGCAGCACCTAGTATAACTATGATTTTCCATAAGCCCCAAATTCAAATTTGCAAGAGAGGAATTAGTTAGTTACCATACACCATAGACTCTTATCGACATTGATAGCATCAAGCCTTCAGAACAAGGTGTGAAACAATTTCTCATGGGAATTAAGAGAGATAATCAACTATCATTGCAACTAAAAGTTGGGACACTCACCAAAACATGAAAATTGACCCATTGGGCCTAAGAGAAGGCTAAATCTACAAGTGTCTAAACATAATTCAAATTGTTAATGGAGAAAACCACACATACCACATCAAAATCCCATCTACATCCACATATTACCAATTCATGGCATATGAAAATGCTCTGCCTTCAAGTGTGAAGTGTGTGAGTGTACTAGAGGGCTATAATGCATTAAAATTCATCCTCCCTTCTTGGATTTGAAAGGCAACTTGGTAATGGATGAAACATGTTTGACCTGCATTGGACACTTCATTATTAATGTAATTAAACAATGATTGACAAATTAATCCCCTCTTTTATTCTAAGCTTCTCCACCTCCAACCAAGAGGCCTCATTAGCTATATGGTTTACTTGGTCATTGTGAGCACTTAGTACATTGAAATACTCAATTGAGTCAAATCCCTTTGCCTCTATTTGTTTTCTAGATATGAGCCTTGTCAACATGCTATCAGATGGAGGATGGGATTGTCACATTTATGTAATGATGATTGTATAGTCTCCAATGACTAACAAATTCCTAACCTTCCTTTAGTCTAAAATTATTACTCATTGACAGAGAGCGAGAGCTTCAACCTAGTTATTGGTTGCTTCTCCAAGGCCCCATTCAAAAGTAATTTCTTGTTGTCCATCGAGATGGAAAGCGATCCCCCGCACTTGCTACCCTTGCATAATGTAATTTTGTTGTTTATAATAAAAATATCATATTTTTTTACAAAGGAAAAAAAAAGAATGAAACTTACAACCTCAACAAATATGATCTTGGATTTTCCTTGTGAAAACAATTGCATGAAAGTTGTCTAATATGTGTAAGAACAAACTAAAACAACAAAAATATAGTATTCACAATTGTGTAGTGAATATGGTAGGCAACCCCAATAAATACATTTGTGATAAATTATGTGCACGAGCATGCGTGAAGGGTTCATTGATGGTCTCATAGAAAAATAAATCATATCATCTTGGTTTTAGCCTGGAGTGGAAGGATTAAGGAAGAGCATCTCTTCATCAACATGGTGTTTTCAATTATTCTACAAAAATTCATCAAAATGTTGTCTAGTCCAAATAAATCAATCCTTGGAACTTTTATTATAAAAATACAATGTGAGAATAATGTGAAGTTCGAGGAACTTCAAAAAGCTAAGGCTAAGGATGGAGAACAATATTTGAACATGGAAGGAGAAACTAAGAGAACAAGGAATCTATAAAAAATGAAATCTATTATTGATCCAAGTGTATATCAGTGGCCACCCACCTCCTCTAGCTGACTCACATATAGCTTTCATCTTGGCAGTTACAGTTTTCATCTTGGCAGTTTTTTTTCTAGCTTTTCGGGTCCTAAACTTCCAGGGTTGTTTTGAGGCCCTAAACAACATTTTTTGGGCCTGCCACAGTCACACTATAGATGAAGTCAAAGTGTTACGAAATAATGTGTATTCCTCGGATAGACCTTTCAAACAACCTATCGTGTGCGTAAAACGGAGATCGTATGCAAAAGTTACGACCCCGGGAAGTTGATGTACCAACTTACCCTATCCGAGCCCACATGAATTTTTGGTGCTTCATCTCCTAGGGTTAGGTTTTTGGATGTCTAGGGTTTTTTGTTTAGTTCTTGATGCTAAAAAGGCCTAGAGGCCTCATTGTAATGTGCTTAGATGAATGCGCATAGCCGCCACATCTCTTCTGATATATTAGCTACCACCATTCGAGCAAGATTGTTTTCATTATGCATTTTACAATTTCAACGGATTTCTTTATTGAATAGAAGTTATGTTCCATTGTATATATATTATTGTTCTCTCTATATGTGTTTTAATGTTATATATCTGTGTCTCATTTCGTTCTACTCATAAATCTAGATCAGTAGTATCGGAGCGATCTGCTCCTCATTTGTTTCTATGTGCATGTCCCCAATGAGGTCAGAGTATAAGCAGTTGGGACTCGAACCAGTTGAGCCGTTGCAAGATCAACCTCGCTGAACCCGACGACCGCCCATGGGGGAAGAAAAGAGAAACGATGGGGTAGGAGACCCCTTTAAATTGTTTCTCAAGGAAGCCCTCTCACGACAAAGGAACGAGATGATGGATATTTTTTCACAAATCCTTCGACGGTTGCCAACGAGCGACGCATCTTCCTCAGGCGGAGGCACCGCCCCCTTCAAGGTACCGAGCAATTTTGATATTCCTATATTTGAAGGTCAAATAGATGCAGATGTTGTTGACAAATGGTTAAACCTTCTAGAAGGGTATTTTTCTGTCCATAACTTTTTTGATAGAGAAAATATTACATTTGCACTCCTTAAGGTCGTCCCATGTCAAAGATTGGTGGGAGACTTTTTGTGAGCAAAAGGAAACAGAGGGATCTACATTATTTGTAGTCGCACACACTTGGGGTTCTTTCAGGGATGTTATTAAGGAACAATACTACCATGTTGGAAGTTATGATGACTTTTATACAAGATGGACCACATGGAAGGAAAGGGGCCAAACAGTACCAGAGTTCACCAATGTCTTCCATACCTTCCGCACCAAGATGGGTATCAAAGATTATGAGCGACATCTGGTGCTCGATTACTGTGGCGAACTGCATAGATACATCCAAACAGAAATGGAGTTTCTGGACATCTTGTCCTTGGGCACGGCCTATCGATGTGTTGTCAAAATCGAGCAGAAGCTTAAACAAAAGACACGGCAATTTGGGTTTGCAAACCCCTCACAGCGGAAGCAGGGAAAAGGCGTCCCCAACCCGTAAAATAAAGGGCAGAGCAAGGATGGACAGCCTCAAGAAAACCAGTCCAAACCACAAACAAATAAGGACAATGGGAAGACAAAGAAAGACACTGAGAAATGGTGTGGGTTCCATAAGAGCCCCTATCATAACACCGATGATTGCCACTCAAAGCAGTCATTGGTGGTTGAGGTGAAAGCCTCTAAATTAGATGTGGGCTATGAATCTGAGTCAGAACCAGAAAAAGGGAGACAAATCATTGATGCAGAACCCAATGTCATTGTTTCTACCACCACCAATGTCCAACCCAACGAACCTGATAAACCAAAGGAAGGTGAGTGCCTCTTTCATTCATAGATGTGGGTGAAGGGTACTCCACTGCACTTCATCGTTGATAGTGGTAGCCAGAAGAACCCCATCTCAGCGGAGGTCATCAAGTAGTTGGCTCTACTGAAAACACCACACCCACAACCGTACACCATCGGATGGCTCCACCAAGGGAGCGATCTCCGCATTAGCCAACAATGGCACCTGGCCTACAACATCGATCCCTTCAAAGATGAGGTATTGTGTGATGTCGCCCCCCTTGAATTTTGTGATGTTCTTTTGGGCCAACATTATTTATGGAAACCTCATGTTGTATATGAGTCTAGGCCTCATAGTGTTATTATTACTTTGGACAAGAAATTATACAGGATACCTGAGGTAGTCCCATCTACTGCCATTTCCTTGATCTCTGCTAAGAAATGCAGGAAGGTCATCTCTCAAACCGGGAAGTTTGTCTTCTTCGTGATTCGCGATCAAAGTGAACGGAAGGTTGCAGCCACATCCATGGCCTCCACGACAGGTCTCTCCACGCATAAAAAGTAAGTGGATAAGGTCATGGAAGAATACAAAGACATCTTCTCCTCACCCACTGGGGTACCTCTGAACTGTCAGTTCAAGCACTTAATAGATCTAACCCCTAGTGCATTGCTACCCAATGGGCCAATCTATCGTCACTCTCTGTCATAAAATGAGGAAATCATGCACCATATCCAAGAGATGCTCCAAAAGGAGCACATCTACCCAATTCGTCACCTTGTGGAAGCCCAATCGTGCTTGTGCAGAAGAAATACAAGACTTGACGACTCTGCATTGATTACCAGGCCCTAAATAAAATCATAGTCATGAATCAGTACCCAATTCCCTGAACTAAAAATCTCCTTGAGTATCTCAAGGGGGGCAAATATTTCAGTAAGATTGATCTGAAGTTCGGCTATGACTAGGTCCCAATAGAGCAGACCAATGTATGGAATATTGCCTTCAATTCCAAAGGAGGTATTTTTGAATGCCCTTTGGCTTGACAAATTCCCCAACAACTTTCACGGGGATGATGAATGATATCTTGTGGTCTTTCACCAATACTTTTTGGGTGGTGTATTTGGATGACATCCTCATCTTCAACAAGAATTGGGCGGAACACTTGTAACATATTCAACAGGTTCTGCACACTTTGTAGCAACACAAGCTATATGCATATTTGGAAAATTCTCCTTCAGCATTAACGGGGTCCAGTACCTAGGCTACATTATTGATGAGCATGGGGTTCATGTCGATCCAGCCAAGATCCAGGTCATTCATGACTGGCCATCCCTAACCACACTCACTGAGATTCAGAGCTTCTTAGGCCTTGCCAATTTCTATCGCAGGTTCGTGTTGGGATTCTCCCTCATTGCATGGGCCCTTAGCCAAGTGACCAGGGGTAGTGGCAAGGAAAAATTTGTGTGGGGTCAGTCACAATAGAAAGAATTCGATGATTTGAAGAAGCATTTTTTCTCATCCCCGGTGCTCTCATTATCCGACCTACAGTACCCTTTTGAGATTGAGACAGATGCTTCGGACTATGTTGTGGGCACAGTTCTCACTCGGCATGGACATCCCATGGAATATCATAGTGAGATGTTGTCAGATATCATCTGTAAGTACCCCACTTACGACAAAGAAATGTACTCCATTGTAAAATCCTGTTGGTAGTGGAGGCATTACATTCTCAGGAAGGAGGTAGTCATCCACACTAACCATAAGCCTCTATATTTCATGCAAACATAAGGCAAATTGCAGAATGGACGCCATCAAAAGTGGTCCACATACTTACAGCAGTTCCATCTCAACATCAAGTATAAGACAAGGAGCACCAACCGCATCGTTGATTGCCTTAGTCGATCTCCAGTTGCAACACTAACCACGGTGCTACACTCTTACAAACATGAGACCTTTGGATGGCCACAACTCTACAAGAGATATCTTAACTTCGCCACTACCTATCATATGTTAGGCACAAACATAATTGTCACTGATTTTCATCTGCAAGACGGGTTGTTGTGCCATATGAGCCATCTCTGTGTTGCATCAAGCGAGCGAGCAAAGCTGGTTTGGGAAGCTCACTACAGTCAGGTGGCAGGAAAATTCAACGTAGAAAAGACAGTGGCATTATTGCAACAAAATTTATGTTGGAAGAAACTCCAACAGGATGTCAATAAGTATATCAATTCCTACACGGTTTGCGCCATTACCAAACCAGCCAAAAGAAACAAGGCATGTACACCTCTCTGCCTACACCCGACAGGCCTTGGGAATCCATCTCGATGGAATACATGTCAAACCTTCTTTCAACCAAGCAGGGAAATGACTGTGTTTTCGTAGTTTTTGATCAATTTTCCAAGATGGCGATTATGGTCACCTACAAGAAGAGCATCACAGCTGAGGCCAATGCTAAGCTCCTCTTCAAACAAGTATGGTTACATTTTGGGATACCACAAACCATTGTCTCAGATTAGGACAATCAATTCCTCATCACATTGTGTTCGAGCCTCTGGTCACGGCTGGACACCAATCTCACCAAATCCATGGCCTTCCACCCCCAAACAGATGGGAAAACCGAGGTTGTCAACAGGATGATCGTGCATATCATGCACATGTACAATTCCAAGCATCTGTGCACATAGGATGAGATTCTTCCCTATGTTCAGCACAGTTACAAAAGAGCCATACATAGCTCAACTGGCCACAACCCCTTTCAGGTGGGGTTGGGATTTCAACCATTGGGTCCCATGGATGTTGCAATACCCCTTGCGTCCACACAAGAAGAATCATCTCATGCACAAACCGAAGCCGACAAAGCCACCTGGTTCATTGAACGAATCCAACACATCCACCAACAGGTTCAGGATATTTTGCAAAAGTCCAATGCCAAGTACAAGCAATGCCATGATCAACATTGGGTACCACACAAGTTTCAGGTGGGAAATAAAGTTTGGTTGCACTTGCAAAAATAATGCCTTACAGGACCCCATTGAAAGCTTTGTCCACTCTGCTATGGACCTAACACCATCACCAAGGTTGTGGGTGACAATGCTTTTGAGCTTAACATTCCCCCCTTCCTTGGCTTGCACCCAATGTTTAATGTGGACCTCCTTCGACCATACTTTCCACCCTTATTAGACACCTCAGAGATAACAAAACAGTTGACACTGACAGAGCTCAACCCTAATTGCATGGAACAGACATCCACTGATTAGATCATGGACACACAAGTCAGGGGCGAACACACACTAATGAAAGTATCATTTGTTGGGGAATGTAAGTGAAATGATCAAGTTTTTCATAATTGCTTTATTTTCCAATGAGGCGGCTAAGTTTTTCATAGAGTGGTCTCATATTGTGGTTTACTTAAAACTAAATAATAGAGTAGAATGTTTTGCAATTTGGGTTCTAATGAAATTTGGTATAGATCAAGGTTTAAGGGACTTACAAGTGTTGGATGACTCCAAGTTGTTGATGGGCTAGTGCAATGAAAAGTGTATTCTCATCAACTTGGCTTGAGACCCTATAATAAATAGAGTTATGGAGGTCAAATCTCAATTTGATTACATCTATTTCACTCATATCTTCAAGGAAATTAATAAAAAAATGATCTCTCTCTCAAAAGATGCTCTTAATTTGCAGGAAAGTACTTTAGTATATTAAAAATTTAGGGGTGAAGCATCTCTAGGAGTACCTTTATCCATTTTATAATCCATGATTTGGTATAAAGAGAGTGTTATTAAGGGTTTGTGTTGTCCCTCTTTAGAAAGTTTAATGATAGTCTGTAGGCATTTTTGCCTTGAAATGGATTAGTTTTCAAAAGATTGTATTATATAGCTATAGTTTAGGTTGAAGGACATTTTTTATTTTTTCAAAGGAGTTATCATGTTGGGTGATGTTTATTTTGATTTCACTCCTGAAATATCAAATATAATGTTTTTTCCTTGGAAAAAAACAGATTTTTGGAAGCACAACCATTCATAGACATATTAAGCATGGGAATGTTATGTTTGTCTTTAACACTATTCAAGTAATTAGAATGACTATAAAGATGACCACAAAATCCATAAGTGTTGTCATTATTTCGGAGGAATAAATATATGTGAAAGGATAAACAACCCAAGATTTGCAACATCTATTTTAGACATGGCAATCATGTAAATATTACCACAAAAGGAGAACTAAGTCCCAACATCAGGCACGGACAAGGAAGATGACCAAGTGTCATACAAAGCGTGGTTGTAGCAGGGTCAATATTTACTTTGCAGATAGACAGGAAGAGAGAAGTCATTGCTACCCTCCAATAATTGAACCGACCTTAGTGTGTACTTGGACTTTTTGTGCTTAGCATGTACACCTTTTTGGATCTCCTAGTAGAGATGTTTTGGTTAGTATTGGTATCATACTTTGGCTCACTATAACTCTTGGTTGACTCAACAAAAGGAGATGAATTGGTTAATTTAGGATGAAACATAGTTGATTTGGCTTCCAACTTTTCCACAAAGGGGCATATGGAAGTGTTTCTATGGCTCTTTTGTATATGACCTCTTAGATCATTAATCACAGTGGAATGTCTTAAACTATCAACTTTGGATAGTTGGTCGTTAATATAATGGGATAGTGTGACACATCGAGGGTTCACCTTCAACCTTTTTCATTTTGAACACCCTCATATTACCAGGGTGTAATAAAGGTGATTTAGTTCATGGTGATGTACCATTGGCCCATGATGGTTGCTAAAAGATGGCATCTTACAATTAGTGGGGTGAAGTGGCTCTCCATTTTCATCTATCGTATGCTTGCAATATATTTCTCTTGGTAAGAGCTTGCATCATTTTTGGATTGGTGGAATATCCCACACATTTAAACTCAAGCTCAAATCAATATCTTACAAAATTCAATGCATAATTATTCAAATGCACATGTAAAGGCATCACAAATTCAATCAGATGAAAAAAATATAAATAAAATTTGGACTTACTACAAATGGCAAGGGAAAACTTAATGAACTTGAAATGATAAGGAATGATCTGGAATTTGAAGAATTGGCCATTTAACATTATCGCATTTCCCCCTACATTTGAACCAAAACCATAATCAATTTGTGTCTACATTCTCAAAAGAAAGTTAGGGAAGCACGTAACATTATGACTTCAAATAGACTTTTGAAAGCCTTTTTTAAGTAGATGGTGTGAGTTTGAGCATCATTTGTATAATTTCAAATGATACATTTTCCACTTAGATGGTAGTTAAAGTATCATTTGTATAACTTTAAATGATAACTTTCATACTCATATAGCATGCGTATTTCAAATGATAATATACATATGTAACTTGATTAAACAATTATATCGCCTTAGTTTCAATTTATTTATGCACTAGAATAATTCTTTTGGAAGAGATATTAAGAGGAAGAATTTATAACAAAGGGAACAACATCTCATCCCATGAGCGCACAAATAATCACTACGTATCCTATGGTTTAATGTAATTTATGTGTATGCATTTTTAAAAGAAAGTTTGGGATGCATGTAACATTTCTAACTTCAAACAAAGTTTTGAAGCAATTTTTCAAGTAACTTGTGCACCTAATTCACATTTATTACACTAGTGTATATGTATATCATAGACCCATCGACGTGCTAAATTATGAGATTCACCAATAATAAACTTCTGCAAAGTTCTAATTGAGGAGGTTTGCATTTATATTTTCATTGTAAATTGTTTATTTAGTGCATTTAACTCAACATGGCATGGTAGTGCGCGAAAGTCTATAAGGTGCACCACGAACCGAATTTTAAAAAAGCAATCCACGTTTATCATCAATGCGTCAAAATATCAAGTAAAAAAAAGAGTGGGAAATTCATTTTGTAAAAGTAAGTTTATAAAAGAAAACCCTAATCCGTATTCCATTCTTTTGATCAAAGTTAGAGGGCATACTTGTGCAAGAGAGATTTACCATGGAAAACTTTGGAGTGGAAAGATTTTTCTGAAGAGCCAAATTTGCAAGGGACCGCCATAGGTCACATACAAAACTATAGAGGACAAATTTAAGGTATGTAATTTCATTCTATTCATCTCAAATTTACCATCAATTGATTCAAAATATTATGTAATTGTTTATTTATGTATTCATATTAGTATTCATAATATTTTTTTAAGAAAACGGAAGGGTTTTTAAGTTACCTTATGCATTGCAAACCCTAGTTTTCTTGTTTCTTCTCTTTATTTTATGTTGTTGCAACCTCTGGCATTGGAGGCTTATTCTCTCTACTATTTGATAGCCAAATTTGTGTTTTTAAGTAATGGATATTTATTGGATTTGTGTATTTGTATGTGGGGGTTTGGGTATCTGTTGGATTGGAACCATTCATTGCATTGGATCTTAAAACCTATCGATGCAATTTTTTATTTTTTCAAAATGTTTTTCAAGTTTCCAGTGTGCATTGTGTGATAACAATGTACCAATGCAATTTTTAATTTAAAGTGCATTGTTTAGCACATTTTTTTAATTGCTAACTTTACCGGTGCACATTATACAGTAATGATGCATTGGTGCAAAAGACTATAGTAAGCATGTTGTTTTAGTAACATTTGTTTTTAAAAAAATGTTATCAAGTTTATTAGTGTGTATTGTACAATAACAATGCACTATTGCATAGGTCTCTAACAAGTGCATTGTTGCATGTTACTATACTATATGCACAACCTAACCAAAAAACAATTTTAACCTAAAATTATTTACTTACTTTGTAAAACATATTTCACAATTTGTGAATTTCATTATGCAAGGATTTTATTGAAAATAGATGGTTGATAGGAGATTGAGGAAAAAAAACTTATAGCAACAAAGGCGAGGGAAGCACATCCTAAGAAGAGAACATGACAAGTTAATTTAAATTTTAATATAAAAGTGATATATCGGAATTTAGGTTTAAATGATGTGTTGTCAATTGGGTTTAGCTTGGGTGGTTAGGAGGAATGATTGTTATCCTTCCCACCTAGGTTTAATTCACGTAAGTGACATGTTGAGCTCTTAACGAGTTTATTGTTGTAATGGCTTCAAGCCTTGTTGTTGATTGCCCTTGTGCCCTAAAGATTATGGGGTTTACCCAGGGTACAATCCTTGAAATGAAGGGAAGTATTTGGGGGTTTTCCCCAGGTAGTGTAACCTAGAAAAAATTAATGTTTGAATTATTCTTAAATGGCAGGTATTGGATAATGCATGTCATGCAGAGAAAAAACTTGAAAAAACTCCAAAATATTGTCTCATAATCCAAGTGCAAAAGAGCGTAAAAGCTTTATGGAAATGTTGCAAATAGAGGAATTATGTGGGTCTAAAGGTGGTCAATTTGAAGTTTTTATTTAACTTTTTACTATAAATGTATTTCTTAACAATAATCGCTAACGTGTTTCAAATATTCAATTTTGTATTTGTTGAATTATGTGTAGGGAACAATAATGAGGGAACATAAGGTTGTTCTGAGAAGACAAAAATTATGAAGTATGTAAATGATGATAAATTGGTAGTAAGTTCATCTAGAGTGGTGTTGGAAGTTAATGAGAGAGGGAAAATATTTTATAATAATATGAAGGATATAATAGAAAGAACGTATAGACATTCTTTTCATTTATAATAAATAAATAAATCAAATCACTCTAAGAATCAAGTTATACATAAACTGCAATGACCATTTATGGAGCAATGGTCGATGAGACCTATGAGACTTGCAATAGAAAAGGCATACAATAACAAAAGAGAATTGTTTATAATGTATTATTGCTAAACAAGTTTTAATGTAATGTGCATACACGAGCATAAAACATTATCGAATTGATATTTTTGCTATGTTTGTTTTCATATAAATATTAATCAATTTTTTTCTTGTGTTTTATGTTTTTCAAGAAGATGGATAAAAATTCAAAAAATGATCGACATGATATCTAAAACATGCTAGTAGGGATGTCCAAAAAGTGTACAAGGAGATGGTCAAAGAAATGAGCAAAATTGCATTGTAAGAGGAACCATCCCAACATTAACGTGTGTCAAATGTATGTATTCAATCATTTTTTTCCTACGCACAAAGAGTTTAAGTATCACATGAAATATTAATTTTCGATAGTTTTGTTATTGCAGAAAACAAAACAAAACAAAACCCACTCAACACATAAGACAGGGAAACAAAGCAAAAAAGGGTTGATCACAAAGTTTGTGACTACTTAATGTGTTTTTCTTACTTAAGATTTAATATTTGTTGTGTTGCATATATTTTAGTTAATTTATAATCATTCGTGGATGTTTTCTAACAAGTGTTAACATACAAAGAAAAACCACCCGAACATTTGATTGACGATTTGTAAATACATATGTTGTTTTACTTCCCTTGTTTTATAATTAATGGAACAACAAAAAACCTTTCGTTATATCTATTCTTTGTCATGGCATATAAAACTTGTAGGAAATGAAGTATGGAGTGGAGACAATAAACAATATTTCAAGAGATGGCATGAAGCATGATTTTGAAAGATTGTGTATTATTTATGAAGCACTCGCTTCTATGATATGCTTTTTTATTTACATAATCATGTATATTATACTATAAATATAGATATACTCATTACACTTTATTTCTATGTTTGTAGATGGAACGTGAAGAGCCGCAATGTCAAAATCAAGCCAATCAACAAAACATGTCAAATAACTCATGTACAATATCCCATGCAAGTGATGAAGAAACGAGGCATGCAAGCAACTCAAGTAATGACAGATGATCATCGAAATTGAATGTTACAAGTTGTATATTTTGAAATGTTTGACTATGAAAATCAAACGTTTTGTTTAATGTGGACATGTTGTCCCAATTGGATGACAACATGTTTTTTTTTAACAAGAACATGTATATTTGTATTAGAAAATTGTTCCAACTGTATTGGTCAGCATGAAAATACATATAAGCGAGGATTGTCTAGAAAAATATTATGATATGTCTCTGGAATTTGAAACTGACAATCCATGACAACAAAATAGTCCTTCGAAGAGGATTTATGTGAGCTACTACAAGTATATATTTGAACAAATACTCACAACAACAAACAAACTTTAAAAAACATTAGATATTATTGAATAAAACGATGTTGACTACTAGGTTTCTCCTGATGCCCTTCATTTGTCATGGAATTTTGATCCGCATTTAGCATTTCCACATCCCCTTGTTGTTTCTAAATTGTCTACTCTTCCTTAACCTTTGTAGATCCAATAGACAACCTAGTAATTGAATGGTTTGTGGAATTGATTCTTACCAAACCTACAACCAAATGTCAAAGATTTGCACACTTAGCTTGAAGTTCCACAATTTGTTGCTTTTGCCTTTGAGTGTTTCCATTCTAAATTCAACTTCAGAATCCCTGGTCTCTTCCTAGGATTGCACTCTACCAGTTAATGAAAATATTGAATTTTTGTTATTAGTGATGTAGGCCTCTTGTCTTCTTGAAACTCTATGAATTTTAGTTGTTTTACACATAGGGCATCTCTTAACATGCCTATGCTCCATCTTATTCTCCCAACATAACACATGTGCAAGCCCTTTTCCACTACTCACCACACTCAGACCAATAATTCTATTTTCACTATCTAACATTCTGACAAGGGTGAAGTCATAGAATGGGATGTTGACCTTTAGCATAGATTGCAACCACCAATGTTGAGAAACACAACACAACATGCCGATTAGAGAACCACGAAAGTCACAGAAGAAACAATACAATCTTGAGTTATCGAGCCACCAAGAATAACCCCATAGATAAGAGGTCATATTAGATCCACATGTTCCTCTCGAAATAGGGTTAGATTTGCATAAAGCTAGCAAAAATCTAGAGCTATGACCCTATGGAGATAGTCTAGAAGGGAAAAAATCCATAGCTAAACCCCAATTTGCACTTGAATGCAACATAATTATGAACCACAACTCCTCATGCATCAGACCGACATTGAGATCCATTATCCCACCTGTAGGGAGAGGAAATATCCAAAGTGGTTGATGATATCAGTCCTACATTAACAATTGCATGTGAGGGGAATACATAGTGAATGCACCTTGGCCACCGACTTTAATATACAACCACCCCAAGTGAGATATCATGCTAAGTGCTTAACATGTAAGGGCTCATCATAAAGATTAGTTCTACAAAACTTAGGGAATAGGAAAAATATATCCCCTCTTTTTAACCTAAGTTTGACACGTTCGAGAAGAGTTACCTTATTGGCTAGGTTATTAGCTTGATGGTTGAGTGTCCTAAGTACGTGGCAGAACTCAACATTCTCAAACCTAGCAACTTCTCTCTTGATTTGGGTGATTATTCTCATTAGAGTACCATTGCTTGGAGGTGAGGCTTTGAGCATTAGTTTAATGATTAGAGATGAATCCCCAATGGAAATTAAGTTCTTTAGGTTCTTATCATTGAAGATCCACAACCCTTGGAATATAGAAAATGCTTTTGCTTGATTGTTTGTGGCTTTACTCAATCCCTATTTGAAGGTATTTTTTTGTCTTTCCCTCGGGATCAAGAATGACCCCCTTACACTTGGCGCCCCTGGATGACAACATGTTGCCAATAATTGTAACAATTGTTTATTAACATTTTGAATATAGTAGACCTTTACGTTGCTCCATTTTGTGTAAGAATGATAACTTATTCATATATAATAAAATGAATTTATTTTTCTATTACATTGTCTAGTGTTCTAAAATGTTTTGTTGTTGATTAAATATAGGAATGATTTACAGTGTTACAATGAACAAAGGTATGATTGGTTGGTATAATTGTTTAATTGATACAACATATTAATGCAATGATTGTATCCAAACACAATAAATAAAATATAAAAATCAATATCATTTTATAAATATTTGATTTTATGATGATTAAATAAAATTTTGTAAAAAAAAAAATGAGAAGTTACATTTTCATACATGCAACATGGAAAAATTCAGCACTAAAACATATTATTGCATTGTATTCATTTGAACTAAACGATGCGGTTCATACTTGCTTACCTACTAGTGTGATTAAATGAGTATTACACACCAGTGTGAATAACGATAACAAAAACACTACTTCCTTCAATAATATTGTTACCATTGTCATTATTGTTTTGTTATTGTTATTGTTATTGTTACTATTACTATAATGTATGGTGTGCAATATGATATATGCATCGATGTTTTTACATATGTAATACTTATTGGTGCTTTTGTTATATAAACTATACATTAGGGCTTCATAATATATATAATATGCATTGGTAAGTAATATATATTTTTAAATCCCTAGTGCAAATCAAACCAAAGTGCATTGATGCATATTATTTATAAAAGAACCTAAGTGCTTTCAATATCTAAAATATGCACAAGGGCTTCAAAATACGTCATACGCACTAGTGCTTACTATATATATTTTGAAGCCCCAATGCATATCAATATTAACACATTGGTGTGCATCATAAATAAGGGTTTCAAGAGTGTGTATTGTCCATACAAGTGCACTGGAAAAAAAATCGCATGCATAAAATTTTCAGTTATAGTGAAAATCTGTTAAAACCTTTGCTACCAATAGTGTTTTATTAATAAATTTACGCAACTTTGTAACACTACAAAACCTTGCTAGAAGGTATTTTCCTTGTAGTGCCAACAATAATCTATTTTTAAGGTCATGTCCTATCCAGACACCAAATTGATGTATGATACCCCCTTGTTTGTGAGACAAGGGACCCACTATGCGTAGTGATTTCATTGCTTAGTCTATGGAGGTGTACATACCTTATCCCCCTCTGGATTTGAACCTGTGACCTCTTAAGAAGAAATATATGTTGTAGGTAGATACAGATGTATGGAAAGTATAAAAAACCAAATATCCAAACAAACCTTTTGGAATAGAATATTCAAATACAAATTATTAGTGGATAGGAATGCATGAAGTAAAAAGTGGCCCAATCTAGTCCATATGTACCTTCATGCCAATGAAATAATGTATTCCCAAATTTGTTAGCAGGGGGGGGAACATTCTAAGAGATGAGACAAAGTTACAAGGGAGTAAAAGGGGATATGGACCTTTTAAGACCCTCGAGCTAAGAAGTTTCAAAAGTTAAAAAGGGGAGACAATGGTCAATAGGGGTTAGGAGGGCATTTAAAGATTATTTCCATCTATTTGTTTCCACTAGGACTTAGAAATACAAAGTTTCCTTATTTTGCAAATGGCCTTGTTTGCTAGTCAATTTGTGCATTGATTGGAGTCTTTCTCATACGCATAGATTTGTAAATGCCAAAAAATTTCTAGAGTGCTTTCAATCCATGTAATCTAGGTTCTAGTTCTCTGGGATGGATTTCTAACTTTTCCATTGAGACGATCTATGGTAAGCTAAAAATCACTTTAAAATTGTTTTCCTAAATCATCATTCCTTAAATTCTTTTCTCCAATGGAGGAGGGTTGCTAATTCAACTTGATTGTGTTGGTTATTCCCTTCACAATCCTTGAATACACTACTTTCCATTGACATACCCATATTTCATTTGGAAGAATCATCAAAGTTGTATGTAATCCATCCTTCAAGGGAACGAAGAGATTCCAATATCACTAACCATTTTTTTGTCTTTTAACATTGTCATATCCCTTACCACTTGTTTTAAGATGCCTTTTCAAAATTTCCCCATGTTCCACTATGATTTAGTTCATGTAGTATATTATGGATTTTTTACGTGGGCACTCTCTATTTCACTTTGCCATGCTTTAATGGATGCTCTCTCTCTCTCTCTCTCTCTCTCTCTCTCTCTCTCTCTCTCTCTCTC